>JAXQJV010000853.1:0-12794 GCA_037042255.1 Penicillium sp. PG106-07D
CCGTATGCTCATCGGTTCTTCCTCGCAAATCGCACAGCAGCTGTCCGGCTGTAACGCCGTCATCTACTATCTCCCTGTCCTCTTAAAGCAGTCCCTTGGCCAAAGCGAGTTCATGTCCATGCTCATCGGCGGCATCAACATGATCATCTACGCCATCTTCGCCACCTTCTCCTGGTTCTTCATCGAAAAGATCGGTCGTCGCAAGCTCTTTATCGGCGGTATGACCGGCCAGATGGTCTCAATGATCATCGTCTTCGCCTGTCTCATCCCCGGCGGCCAGGGTCCCGCCAAGGGCGCTGTCTTCGGTCTCTTCTTGTACATGGCCTTCTTCGGCGCTGCCATGCTGCCCCTGCCATGGTTGTACCCGGCCGAGCTATCGCCCATCCGCACCCGCGCCAAGGCCAACGCTGTCTCGACTTGCTCCAACTGGCTGTTCAACTTTACCGTTGTCATGATCACCCCCGTCATGGTCGCTCGCATCCATTGGGGAACGTATTTGTTCTTCGCCGCTATGAACGCCATCTTCATCCCGCCTATGTACTTCTTCTACCCCGAGACTGCGGGTCGTTCTTTGGAGGAGATCGATATTATCTTCGCGAAAGGCTATTGCGAGAAGATTAGCTATGTAAAGGCATCTCATGAGCTGCCCCGACTCACGGATGAGGAGATTGACCAGAAGGCTGTCGAGTATGGCTTTGCTGATCCCAGCCCTGGTGATCCTGAGAAGGGCACACATTCTCCCCCGTCTGAGGACGAGCAGCATGAGAACCATTTCTAAAGTTCCTTTGAGCAGAGGAATTCTTGATCTGAGTCTATGAATCGATCAATTCTGTCCCCGTGATGTCTGTCATGTCGTTTGGGCATTCAAGCGGGTCAGTTATAAGATGGCTCAGCGTTGAGCGCTGCCCCTGTTGTACATATCCTGTTATGACCAAGATTTATGAGCTATCGTATTTTTGAGCGTGTAATACACATGTATATTAACTTGCTCGAACTCTGTGCTATTGTGATTTGAAAATCTTTCTAGGCATCCGAAGCAGTCGCGATTCTCAAGATTTGTTTCAACTCGAAATACCAAATATCAGGTTCAGGCTGCAATGTTCGATTCCCCTTCCAAGGTTATTTGAGTCCAACCTGTTAGTCCGCCGAAGTAACTATACAAGAATGCTAGTCCACAAGCACAACCATCTTACCTGGACCTCGCTGTTCTCCATGAAACGGTGAGCTTCCTCTATATCCTCAAACTTGAAAACCTTCCATGGCTTGACGGTCAGTTCTCCACTCGCGGCCATCCTAATGACTTCTTGGAGGGGCACATCAGATAGGGGAACTTCAGGTGTCCCGAAAGTGCAACTGCCGAAGAAATTAAAATGAAAAAGCTGGCCATATATAAGAGTGGATTGAAATCTAGGATGGGGGAGAGGCCGCCACTGATCTGCACTAGTCCGCACGCTAGTCCGCAAACTATGTAGCCCGCGCGTTAGCCCGCTCATGCCTCCACCCGGCGTCCAGCTGTGTCTGCTCTGGGTGTACCATTCCGATTCGTCCATTTACCTATGGTAGTAGATTCGAGCCAAGCAAGAAACCAATATGGTGGTCATATGAAATTAGGGACTCAGCCCATTATTAAGAAGTTTCCGCAATCGTCTCCTGTCTCTAGCTAAGGCTTATTCTCATGAGATTCTCTACTCATGTAAAACTCCTGTGCGGGTAGGGTCATCGGTGGGTGAGGGCACTGTAATACGGCTATGTACTTCCCTGAGTTTCCAACTACCATATCGGTTCTGCGTAATAGGAACGGGATACCAGAGGGTGGCAGGTGGCTTACTTACCGGCTATAGACCACCGCTTGCTAAAACGTCTGAGCAATTGGACCATTCTGTCTGCCCTTTACTTTTGTCGTGGCTGGCCCTTCTGGTCCCATGGTCGCAATTCCTGACTGCGGTCTAGTACAAGGTATATGGCACAAAGAGCGACAAGCTGAAGCCATACCACATCTCCGCAGAAAATAAAACTCTTAGATGGCGAATGGTACCTTCCGTCGAGATTCGGGCTATTCGATCGAAGCACGGGGGCCGAGTACAGTGTATACAGAGAGAGAGATATAAGAATGGAACATGTTAGAATTTCCTATCATGAATCTTGTACCCGGAATGACAGAGCAGGAACACGTCACCTCACGCAAGTCGCCGGCGCTCTGCAATGGTTACTGAATTGAACTTCCTCCTCGATCAAGAGGGGAACAAATGACAACAACGTGCGTTCGAGTCGCCTGATCTCCTCTTCGTGGAGTGCGCGTCGGAAATAGGACTGAAAACATGGCGAGCAACCCTGCCAACAAGATGTGACACATGGCAGTCCCACGTAACTTGGCACTGGTTGAGGCTCTTTCGAGTATGCCAGCTATGTATAAAACTCACTTGATGCCGAGTCTAGTGGCCTAGACATGAAAATGCATAGACTCTCTGATCGTGCCGTCGGGCTCCTTACATCCGCCAGCAGTACCTCTTTCGGCCTGTATTTGTGGGATGTCAACGGCAACCTCACAGAAAGCAGGTAATGAGCAGTTAAAGCCTCTATTTTTGCTGTGACTCCTAGGTATATGACTATTGTAGCCACCACTGTCTCAGATCAATACTTCCTCCTCCTGCGCCCCTTTCCGTGGATGTCACTAGTCGTGCTGATTCAAACTTTATAGAGGGCGGTCGTATAATTAACTATCTGAGACACATATGATTATTCAAACCTTCCAACAGACATCCGATAAAATATGCTATAGCTGCAGGAAGTAGTTAGTGGCAGATATCCATGTATGCAAGTCATATTTTTTTAGCGTCTGGCAGCATCCTCGGCATGGTGGACTTGGAGGATGGCCCCCGACAATCAAGTGAGTAAGCCGCCCTGCATGAGGCTTAAAACAGGGCTATAAGAAACGCAATGAGAAAACCTTCAGTCTAACAGATGACCTGGATCATTCATCATCAGTCAGTCATTCAGCCAGCCATAAGTGACTCACCACCGGCTTTGGCGCATGCCCTTGCGCCCGAAGCCTTTGCGTCCGACTCCGAGCCCAGGGCTGAGGATGCAAAAGGTGCAAGGGAGAGAGAGATCCGCAGCTGACCCTGCGAACCTTGGAACACGATCGATCGGCTGATTCCGCTTTGTTTGGTTCCTTGTTTTGACCAGAGTCTCCTTTTCGGCTGTTCAACTCTTTTTCTTTGTGTTCTTTCTCCTTTTATATTTCTTATCTCTCCACAAAATTGTCCCCGCGTTATCAACTTGCGCAGTACATTCTGCACAACCACCGCACCCCCGATCATGCTCATGCGAACGGTCGGCCCCGCTCGCCTTGACCCCGCGCCATGAGCTCCTCCCTCGAGGCAAAGATAGTCGTGCTCGGCGCACAAGGTATGTGCCTCCTGCACAAGTGTCTTAACTTGCCAGATCGTTGACAGGATACTAACAACCCATCCCAGGCGTCGGCAAAACCTCCCTCGTCCAGCGCTACGTCCGCAACGCCTTCAACCCCGCCACCACCACCTCCACCGTCGGCGCGTCCTTCGTCACCAAGCGCGTCCTCGACACGACCTCCGACACCACCGTCCGCCTACAAATCTGGGACACCGCCGGCCAAGAGCGCTTCCGCTCCATCTCGCGCCTCTACTACCGCGGTGCCCATGCCTGCCTCCTCTGCTATGATATCACCGACGAAAACAGCTTCCAGGAGATGGCCGGCTGGCTGCGCGAGCTGAGACGCAACGTCGGTGGCGGCGAAGGCGACACTGATCCGCTCGTCATCCACGTCGTCGGCACAAAGAGCGATATCGTCGCCGTGGACCCGAGCATGCGCCGCGTGCCCTTTGAGCGGACCATCGCCTACGTCGCTGAGCAGTTGTACCCAAGTCGGGCGTCAACGCCACCGCCGACCGCGGGGATGGGTATGGCCATGGGCATGGGGCTAGGTTTTGGGACGGGGGTATTTGGTGGGGGTGGGACGGGGGCGGCGGGTGCTGGTGCTGGTGCTAGTCCTGGGGTGCTGCAGAGCCCGGATAGTAAGCGCAGTTCTGCATTTTGGGGGCAGGAGATTGGGTGGGATTGTTGTCATGAGATTAGTGCGAAAGATGGGGAGGGGATTGATGAGGTGTTTCGGGTGATTACGCGGAAGTTGGTTGAGCAGCGGAATCGTCGTGATGCCGAGTTGGCGTTGTCGGCTGTTGGTACGCCGGGGATTGATGTCCCCATCGGTCCGTTTACGCCGGGGGGTGTCGATGGTTCTGGCAGTTTCAGGCTTGGGTATGGTGATAAGAGGCGCAGTTGGTTGGGATTGGCGACGCCGACTGTGGGCGAAGCGGAGGAGGTGCAGGTGATGAATACAGCGAAGAAACGTGGACAGTGTTGTTGATTTACCTTTTTCGTCTTTTCTTGCCTTGCTTTATACTGCGATGATATCTGGTACTGCGATGATATCTGGTACTGCGATGATATCTGGGGGTTGGGTGCATTCCAAGAGCGGCGTTTTGTTTTGGTGCTGGATCTATCGGTGGTTTAATCTTTACATACAGATTTCTTTCGCTCTGCATCTGATGTTCATCCTTCAGTCCATGTTTTTGATTTGTCTCTACATGCTTTCCGAGGACTGCTTTTTGCCAGGATCAGCATTGTGACGCCCGGGTACTTTCGAGTCGACTAGATCAACCTTGTTAAACCTCTGCTTCAGCGAGCATAGCATCTTAATCAATCAATTTGATCTCCTCAATCTATCTTCTCCCCTGATATAGAGCGGCGACATGGGATTCATGGATGAGTAGCAACGAAATCCGGGTGAAACACGTGTCTGGAACTGAAACTCTACCCCGATGCAGGATTCTTCAGCCTCGATTTCGGTGTAGGGGAAGCAGTGATCATGCGGCTCTCAGGTCGACTGTGTAACAGGTGATATATGTTGATAAAAGGGCTACCGTCTGTTGGCAACCCGAGTACAGCAGGTATCGTCACCCTGTTGATTTATCAGCATCCAAAATGTAATGAGTCCCGGTACATGAGCGTCAATGCCAGAGTTCCCAATGATGGTGCCTAATTCACTGCGCTCTGGTCAGGTTTACGCATCTAGTCCAAAGTACCAGCGTCGATCACGAAACAAGCCTCCGTCATGGGCTAGTGAGAAAGTACTGTCGGACCAATTTTGACACATTCCAGTGGTTTATTCTCCAAGGAATAGCCTTCAGTGGTCCACCAGCGTTTATTCAACCCACTTATTCCCCACGATGTCAGGCTCCAGGTGGACACACACCCAGTAGAGTGGATCTCGAACCAACCGGCCGAACCCTAGACATCCTCCAACCCTCGAATGGATTGTTTTTTGAACCTGCATCCGTGCAGATGCACCCGGGTCCCGCAGAGGCATCAAGATTGATTTGCAATCTCCTGCAGTGGACTCGATATACTGGACTGCCCCAGGCAGGGGTTGCTGGCTGGCCATTGGATGGTTCGATAATCAACTGGGTGTTGGACTGTTAGAATGCCAGCCTCTCCACTTCATCCCAGTCCGTGTTGCGCATTGGCCAACCTCCACAACGAGACTCAGCCTCACTTCTTAGTTTCTTGGTATCTCCGACCCCTCTCGCATGTCGCTAGCTGGACTCGTGTGCTCCGGACGGATCATAAAGCATGGAGGGCATAACTACAAGGCACAAATGGACTCGGTACTACTTCTGCCCATCATGCGTGTATCACTGGACTCTGCAGCACTTGTGCATGAGCTGTGATAAGTCCGATCTTTTCCTCGGAACTCGCCTGCTCGCTAATTGACTTGGCAACCACCCAATCTCTCGCTCTCGAGATGCAGCTTAGCGCACCTGCGTTGCCAGCCCGGTCCCCCGGCTGTTCGCCTTTTCTTTTTGCTCCCAGCAAACAGGCCGACCAACCTGGAACGAGACAGCGGTGGCCCGTGCTACTGCTGCTGATGAGATCTCCTGTGGCCACTGTCCGCAAATGCGTCCCATGCTAGCATAAATTAGGGTGGTCGGTGATATCCCCGGCTGTCTTGTTGGCTGGCTTTCTGGGCATTTTCTTCTTTTCTTGATCCCCATCCCTTGTCCTCGTCCAAGCCTTGTCGTCCCCTTGGTATCTTGTTGGCGCGACTGCGATTATTCTCTGTTGTCTTCTGCTATCGGACAGTTTGTCGTCCTGCCTTCTTATCTCCGGCTGTCGGCTCGCGTGACGGGCTTCCCCCAACATCGCCGCCAAGTAAACCTCTGTCAGCGTTCTGTAATCTTCATGGCGGAGGTGATCGCCGTCGTCGCCTGTGTGGCAGCAGGTTAGTTACTCCCTCTACAATGTACTGCGGCGAGTCTTCCTCTTCCTAGGGTATAGCTAACCACAATCATCCCATCCAGTCGTCTCCGCCTATCACGATGGCCACCAGCTGTTCAAAGCCCTCAAACAGAAGTGGAAGCAGCATCGTCATCCAGAGACCCTCACTAACGAAGCCACCGCGAACGATCTTGAGTGGTCGCTGCAGCGTGGGCGAGAAGATATTGTAACACAGTGGAACGCCCACGCCAGCAGACTGGGCCATCGGTTCGAAGACGGCGACCAGCTCGCCCGCGAGCAAATGAAGGATATCGTGATCGAGCTCCAGCGCGCCCTTCTCACCAATCTGCGCGAGAACGATGCTCAGATCGATCTCCTGGCGCTTCTCCAGGCTTCCGATCGTGGGCGGGTGAGGACTATATTTGTTTTCCACAGCTTGTACCAGCGTCTGGCCCAGGCGGCCGCGATTCCCTCGACGATCGATATGGGCCCTGCTTTCGTTGATCCGGCGTCAAATCTATGGTACTGGATGAAACTGATTGAGAGTCAGCACATGGCGCAAGCGGCGTCCTCGCGATACATCCAGAGTCTCCCTTCTTCGCCACGGGGCACAGTCTTCCCGGGAGGGCTGTCCGGGTCGCCGCCTGACATGATTAGTTTTCTCCACCAGATGCAGGGCCGGATGTCACCATCGCCAGCGCAATCAAGACGATCTTCCAAGGGCTCTCTCGGCAGTTTCTTTGCAGGCCGTCGGCGGTCCTCTGTCGAGGCATACAGCCCGCGGGTCGATTCACGTCCTCGCCTTGAAAGTGTCGGATCTGGGGCAGGTCTTTGGCCAATGGCTGAAGTGCCCGACCACTATGCGATGGTTGATCAGATGCAGGAAAGTTCTTCCATCCTAGCCGGCGCTTATGCATCTGGACTACAGGGCTACACCGATGAGGATCAAGTCGCTGCGGCTCAGCTGCGGCAACCTCCGCGCCAGGAGGAGATAGAAGAGGATTTCCTGAAAGACCAAACTTCTCGCACTCGTCGGCATGAGAGCGCCCCCTCAGCGCCATTCCGGCATGAAATGGACTACGACGACCTGACCCGTGAAATGACTGAAAACCCGTGGAGCGTAGATGCGGCCTCGGGGCCAGTCAATACGCACTGGCAACGGACCTCTAGCCCTGAGTCCAACCCCGAACTAATACGCCCTGAGCCTGCATCCCAGACAATTCGCATGAATGCCAGCTGCGCCGATGTGTTGTGGGCACAGCAATCGATCCCCACACCTGCTTCTGAACGCCGTAAGCCAATGGATGCTGGTCTCGAAACCCCGGGTTTTATACCACAACTTCACTCCGAAGTCACCATCAGACCAGACACACACACAAACTCACCACCACGTCGCTCTCCTTCCCATGGCCAGGCCCATCCACATCCTAGTCTCTCCCAACGGCCTAACCCTACCCCAATCAATATAGACACGCCACCAACACGCAGCCCCCTCCCCCGCCCCAAACACGCCCCCTCCATCGCCTCCACAAACTCCAACACCTCCTCCGCCTCCTCCATTCCCTCAACTCACTCCCTCTGGCCCCCAACCAGCGAAAACAACTACGCCGGCTTCTGCAAAGGTGCCTGGAAACTCCACTCCGGCCTGGACGGCTTCAAACCCCACTCCGAACCCACAGGCTTCTACGGCACACAATGGAAATGGCGCTGCACAACCTGCCACTTCGAAATGCCCCTCGCGCCCGGATCGGACCGTCGCACCCCCAAGCTGAATACGCAGTTGTTCACACATGCCGCCACGGGGATTAAATACCGCTGGCCGTTTCTGGCGAAGAGTCATATGAAATGTAAGCGGCCGCCTGGCGGGCGGGGACCGGGTCCGTTTGGGTGTATTTTTTGTTGTCGGGAGAGGGGAACGGTTCAGGGGTTTGAGGGGTTGGAGGAGTTTTTGGGGCACCTTGGGAGGGAGCATCGGTTTTGTGGGGAGAGGACTGTGTTGGAGATGGCGAGGTGTGTTGTGGGCAGGGTTGCTGGGGCGGAGGAGGGGTTTGATGTAAATATTCCGCCGCCGAGGGTGGGAGGTTCGTATTTGATGAGTTGAGCTGGGTTGGAGTTTGGTTCATCTGGTTGAGATATCCTGGGTTCATGGTCAGGAGCGTTTAGGTGTATTGAGCGTTGATATCGGACGCAAAGACGTTTACATATTTTAATTCGAGGCTATGAGATTTCATAAATCAGGCATGCAATTTGCCCCCAATGTAACTCCATCCGGGTCGGACAGCATCGTCACCTACGCCTGGTACATGGGTAATTAGACTCGTTTCAGGCCAGCAGGGATGTCACTAGGTGTACTTCAATGGGACTGCCCAGCCTTGGACTGTACCTGGACACCTAAGCTTTTCTGTGTGTCTCTAGCTGCCCCTCTTCAGCCTGGGCAGTTTTGGACTGGTCCGGCATCCTTGAGTTGGTTCCATTCATTTTCAAGTGTTGCGTAATTTTATGCAGGGTCTCCTCTCTCATCTACGATGATGATACACATACACCCTGCTGAGGATGGGGTACTGCATTAATCCGCATTTTACCTTCTTCATGTCATGCTGGCTTCGGAATTTTGATTCTGATTACCGGGCTTAAGAGTTTTACTACATGTACCTGCCCAGATTGATTCTATTCTTGGTCGGAAAGGGTTGAATGGATGTGTCTCGTATACTATTTTCCCACGTATTCGTATTGAAGGCCGTATCCGTGAGCCGCACGCCGTTGTTGCCGAAGCCGCCGACCAAGCACGGAAGAAAATCCATTCTTAAATCAATTAAAGTTACCTCGAGATCTTAACCTCTTGGAAGTAGTATTCGCGCTGGGCACCTATTCTTAATTCTACTGGACCTATGACCTACCTAGTCCTTACTAGATAGTATTAGCTTGATCGTACAAAGAAGCCCGCAACTTAAGGTTAGCCCTGGAAGATGGCAGGTAGCCCTCTACTGGAGCACGATATATAGTGGCAAAAGCACAGAGTAAATCCCCTCCTGGGCAGCAGGCCAATATGAATATGGAGTCACACTGACCAATTATAAATCCCTTCCTGACTGGGACTACTTCTAGCATGACCTATATTCCATGAGTAGCCTTCTAAGTAAAGGTGCGGGTGCACACCTACACAAACTCCCGTGCAGGGGTCCATGGTATATAAGGCTAAATTCAGATACCGGTGGGGGAAATGGGGTAGATAACAGATACGGTATTTGATCAGATAGGGAATTGCCGCCTGGATTACGGTTGTTCGAATAGGTAGTAACTTTAAATCTGTGTATGCAGTAGTATGCCCGTCATGAACAGGTGAAATATGGATTATTCGACGGGTGAGTCTGTAATAATAAAGCTGATACCAGGGATATCATCTCCGCTACCGTGGACCCAAGTTGTGCCGATCGCTGGATTGGCGAGATGGATCTGTTTGAGGTTGAGGGGGTCCAGGGGCAGCGAGAGCTGGCCACTAGCATTGGGCGACGGGGGGAAGGCGATCGGCAGATAATAAGTAGACTCAAAGTACTATTACATACTATTTTATATGTAAAAGTACTTACCAGATACTTGGATCTTGTGCATTGCCCCCTAGTTGGCTTAGCACACCCAGTCAGACCCAAACATTCGAACTAAATCCTTTACAGTAGACCAATGAAGATCTCCCATCTAGTCCACAGTGTCACCACGAATGAAATTGTCCCAATCATTGGAACTTGCCCGACAATACCGACTGAGTGTAGTGTGCTGTGGTGCACTTTCAGTTTGTGCTGGGAAGTGGTCGGGTGCGGGCTGATGCTCGTATTTTTTTGTTTTCATCTTCGATGATCCTCCTCCCAAAGTTCTCAAAATTCTTCGTGACTTGTACTCTTTTCCTTCGTGTCATCTCTTGTCGTGGTTAACAGAGTACTGTCGAGGGTCTTGAATTGCTTGTGTATCCCCCCTTCTTGGTGAACTTCTCCCGCCGCATGGGGTTCCGCCTCCGTTTTTGACAGCCGCGCCGTTTTCTCCTCGGCCTCCTTTCCACTTCACTTCTGCTTTCCCCAACTCTCGTCGCTCGTTTTTGTTTCCCCCGATACGCACAGTGATTACGGCATGCCATGAGGCTATCACTTCGGGTCGGTTCAGCCGCCGCGCTCATCATTGTCGGTCTGATCCTCCTCAGCCGTCGTTTCGGAGCCACCGAAACCCCCAAGTCTTTCTGGCAATTCGACACTACATCCTTCCGCGCCGCACTACGCCCACAACCCCAGCCAGATGCGTCGCGCCGAAAATGGGGAATTGGGACGGGCAACACGGCCGTCCTCACATATCAAACTACGCCAATCGAGGTCCCCAACGACGGGATCATCGTGATGGGTAAACTGCGCGAGGAGGATACCGTCTGGGTGTCAGCAGAACTGGCCGAGTAAGTCTCCTCGACTTGGACTCAGAATGTCTAATTGCCGTCTCAGCCACTGGGAGCTGTGTCTCTCAGGGGCCTCGTGGACCATGACAGACTCGAACCGTTTCGGGGGTGGCTCGTTCTTGGCCAAGACCCTCGCAAATTCCAAGACTAGGCTGACGCAAACCCTCTCTGTAGATGGCGCAATTTCGTTTACACCGTTGACGACACCTCGGCTCCTGCACACACGCCCAAGAACAAAGGTCGCGAGGCTCTACCCTACCTCCAGTACATTGTCGACCACTACGATGATCTCCCCGCGATTATGGTGTTCCTACACTCCCACCGCGACGGCTGGCCCGCCGCCTGGCACACGGATACCATGGACTACAGCAACGTAGACTCCGTGCGCGCACTGCAGCGGGAGTATGTCTTGGCCGAGGGTTTCGTCAGTTTGCGCTGTCAGTTGTCACCGGGCTGCCCGGCGGAGATGCAGCCATTCCGCAACCCGCCCAAGCCGGGCAACACTGGCGAGAAGCATTACGCGGAAGCATGGAAGGTGCTCTTTGGTAACGATGATGTGCCCAAGGAGGTTGGCGCGCCGTGTTGCTCGCAGTTTGCTGTGTCGCGCGACCAGGTGCTGCAGCGGCCGCTCAGCGATTACAAGCGCATGTACGATTGGGTTCTGAACAATGACCTGCCCGACGAGGTGACCTCCAATATTATGGAGTATTCGTGGCACATTATCTTCGGCAAGGAGCCTGTCTTGTAAGACCAGACCTCCCCTTCCCGGTGGAGTTACCCCGGTGGAAATCATTTGCTGACTGTGACACAGCTGCCCGGATGTTTTCCAGTGCTACGCCGACGTCTACGGCGAGGAGGTCATCATGTAATCGACATACCCTCTTCAAACCGCGCCCTACATACGGGACCTTCGATTCCCCCCTCCCGTCTTCTTCCCTTCCGACTATCTTGTATTTGATAAAATGATGCCCCCCTTGACCTGTATTCTCTTCTTCTCGATGGGAGGGACACTGTTTTTCCGCCTATTTTATCTCTCTTTCGTCTGGTCTGTACCGTTCCATGTCTCCCATACCCTGCATATCCGCCTCCGGCAGCGTATGCATGGAAGCGGGAGCGGGTGCTTGTCGGACCACCAGTGCATATGACGACTTCCAGCTTCGCTGTCTATTTCTTTTGGGAGTAATGTACATGGAGTTTCGTGATGAACCTTGAACTTGACCTGGACGCTGTCCTTTGATTCTCATTCTCATTCTTATTGCCCTTTGCTGGACCTCAAATGGCTGGTCGCAGGCTACAAGTTTTGTTTCTCTTCGTGGGGATGTCGAGTTTCGTTGGATGGCTGGTGGCTTGGTGATACTTGTGATGAGATGCTGTGTTAGCTGTGTACATGAATAGAATTTTCATTCCTGGATTGTGTATACATTTTGCTTGTGTGATTGTGGGAGCGGGGATACCACAATGGCACAAAAAGGTAGGGTAGGATCCAAGGACGAGGAAATAGAGTGTTGTGGAACGACTCTCCCTTCAAGCCCCAGGCTTGTCTTCTAGGTAGATAACTTCTATGATGCCCTTGTACAACGCCGTATTGGACCCTGACCTCTACTACCAAACCAAGCCTCTGCCTACCGCCACCATAGGCCCCTTCTACAAGTAACTCATCCATAACAAATCGATCCATCCCACCACCCCAAGAATATCCAAACATACACTATTTACACCTATAAACCAGATCTACCCTTCCTCACCTTTTCTATCTGTCATAACCATCTCCTGCCTCCCCTCATCCCACCGCCAAGCACCCCCTTCCCCAACATTATACCGATAATAATTCTCCGTCCCCGCCGGCACCATCGCCCGCCGAAACGTTATATTAAGCCTTCCCCTTACCCCTTCCCCACCCCGCCCCTTGCGCTTCGGTATACTATGCAACCAATTCGACTGCGTAGGACCACGCATAACGACCATATCCCCGGATAGCAGGGGGAATTTGACAGGCTGCGGTTGTGTAGTATTCGCGCCCGCGGCGCCGGTACTGGAGGTGGAGGTGGAG
>JAXQJV010000854.1:0-12770 GCA_037042255.1 Penicillium sp. PG106-07D
ACCGCCGGTGGCCGGAGCATGCGGGGGAGATGGTCCAGTGGCGGTTGACCTGGCCTCCAAAATTCCACCAGTCGGTATAAATTGCCGAAGAGCTCTATTCCCCCGACGCAGGAAAGTTGCCATGCAGTATTTCTAAGCAAATTTGGATCAGCCACCTTCATGTGGACGGACCGACCTTCTTCTGGTTTTGAGCCCAAGAGACAGTTAAAAGGTCAAATTGATCTCCTTTTGTTTTCAGCCTTCGGCCCGCTCCTGCTATCTGAAATACTTCATCATTTCTCAGAATCGCCTTGGATTGACGGCGGAATGGCTCTCGGTGTCCCTGCTGCATAGGCGTACATCACCGCCAAACCCACATCAAAGAGACATGCACATCGATAAATATATTAGCTTGTATTGGTCGAATGGGTGACCGACGATTTTTCTCACTGTGTATATTTTAATCCTGGCGCTGAGACCAAAAAACATTTATGTGGATCCCATCCTCTAACGCTTGGATCCTTCATTCAAATTTAGCTTCGGAGGGCTTGCTTCTTTTCGCAGGAAAGGAAAAAGACCTGTGATTCTGAGTTTTTGCCTGGTGTCCATTATCTCAGCTTGTGTGTGATTGAAATTCTCAACCGATCTCTGGATAACAAATCAGGTTTCTGTGGGGTTGTGGAGTTCCGGATACGTACTTTTGGCGCATTAATAGACCCCGAATTGCTTGGAGCAAAATCGGGTTATCCATTACAACGTTCCGTCGACAAGCGCCAATCGAACCAAAGTTCACCGCCACGGAACGAATCAGGAATCCGGATAAGTAATATAACCGCCCCCTAAAGTCTGACCCCCAACGCCGCGCACAAGCCGTAACCCGTGCGCGGCGTTGGGGGTCAGACTTTAGTTAAGTTAGGGGGCGATTATAACGTAATCCACAAGCGACTCGCCCATCTAAGCGACCCGCCTACCCGCAAAACACCATAGTAAATGCATTATTTTACAACTCGATATTTCAACAACCATGAGTTAATTTTGTTTGATTATTCATACGATACATTAATGAGCATAATAAATAGTATAAACTAACTTGAATTTAGGATAAATGAAAATTTTGTAGCATTACTAAAAAATACACATAGGTAAGGTGCAAATATTTATATCCGAATCATAAACACCTTCATTCAATGTTTAAACCTCACAAGGAGACGTGATATGATCTAAATATTACTAGGATATAATAGGACCTTATGTTATCCTATTGTTGTAAATATATTGAGTTGTCATTTATCGCATTTACTATGGTGTTTTGGGGTGGGCGGGTTGCTTGGATGGGCGAGTCGCTTGTGGATTACGTTAGTTACCAGGGCTGCCCCCAGGGCCTGGAATGGACACAGATACCCGCCCCCTAGTACATTCCATCTCCTGATTATCTGCTATTGCTCTAGCTTAACACCTTAGGTCTGCGAGGACCTCAGAGGATTGTGAATATGAGCACTTTATTTGCAAACTAGCTTTTAATTTATACCCCTGCTAACGTGATGAGGGGCTGGGGAAGGACTGAGTTCCTGAGTTCCCTAAGCTCATACTAGGAACTCCCAAATACTCCCTGGCGCAATGCACAGCTCAGAGGACGCCGAATGATAAATTAGCAGCATAGTTGTACAGCTAAGTCATCTGACGGTGGGCCTGACTCAGACCTCATTCGGTCTACAATCCTATGAGAAGAGGTCTGGCTTTTCTCTGCCAAGCGGGACCAGCTATAGGTGTCTGGCTGGAATACGGCAAAGGGACAGTGTATTCTTTGCTACGGAAAGCAAGCAAGTAATACCAATAGAGTGCACCCGAGGATTTACCTCAAGAGGACATTTTGTGCAATCCTATCTTTTTCAGATGTGTTACTATGGCTCAAATTTAAGGTTTTCACCCAGCTCAATGCCTCAATGCCTGCAGGCCCTATCCGTAGCCCCAACTAACCTGTGGCCTTTATTGTACCTGGTACAGCTCACTTATATGCCAGGGTATGACGAATTCTTTGTAGTAGCTGAATAGCGCATCTATGCACGCTTTGAAGCCTGGTTTCTTCTCAAAATCTTCATGGTGGGCCTAGTTCATGAATTAGATCTCGTCAAACAAGAGAAAAACAAAGAAAATAAAAAAGCCAGATCAGCTAGGCAAAAGGGAAGTATTCATACATCGACCGATTTCCAGTTGATGAGAAGCAATTGGTCTTGTGGATTCTCGATCAGAGGCGAAATGAAATATCCATCACACCCTGGCTCATTGGCTAAGACGCCTGTCACGACCTTGTTGAACTGTGAGTAGTAGCCTGCAACACCTCCTTCCATCACTTTGGTCAGAGCCACCTCAATGGCGGGCGACCTTATTATCGAATCGAGACGTTGATGATTGCTCAACAAAGAATGTTCCAGTAAAACATGCGTGTTCCAGATGACCTTACGCCCATTCAGAGCCGGCTGGATTTCTTCGTTGAACTGATGATATGCATCGCTGGTAAAAAAAGAATGTGAAGCCGCAAGGTTTTCCCACAGGCAAAGCGAGACTTGTGTATATCGGTCCTCGAACCTTTTGCCTCTCCATAAAGCTTTGAGACCATTTGCCCTTACAAGAGCCTGTTAGACGCTAATACAAAGCAGAGGGATGGGTCAGGGAGACGGATTTCGTACTTTCGGAGAATATTGAACGCTGGAGTTAAATCTTTGGCGATTTCAGTGGCCTTGGCAGGCCGATGGGGTATTATAATCAGCTGAAGAGTTTCTTTGGAAGACATGAATATCGTGTTGCGGCGTGTTCAGAAGTTGGTACCGTTGAACTGGAAGGGGTTTCATTAAATGGTTGATATTAGTTAAATGCAACCACTCCTCATTGTCATACAGTTTCTATCAGCGCTTATTCTTCCAGCTCTGCACGGAGTTTTGCCGAAATTGATCCGTCCGACCCAGGCGGGGTTATGAGTCATTGGTCGCGTCTCGTCAGTTTCCCCAGCATGTAAATCACACCGCGGCATTTGAACCCAACCCCACAGACTTATGTGGTGTAATGCTTCGAGAATTTGCGGGTCAAGATGCTCCTCGGGTATAGAGTCCTCGAAGGCAAATTCCTTATCCGAAGGGAAGAAGAGAAAGTGCACTGGTGACCGAAAGGTCCCTTGCATAAGATATTGTAGCCACTAGGTAAGATAAGCCTTGAAATCTTTCTCTGGCTTTCCTAGGCCAGTCGTTAGTTTTCTCGAATGAGGCTGCTTCTGACAGAGGCAGTACAACAGAACGGTGCTGGGGAACACCACCATAGTCACCCTGTGGCTAGCCTCTTTCTGTGCCTCAGCATACGCAGGTAGCAATCCGGGTCTTCGACGAGCTGCTACTTTGATTGACAACCTTATGATAAAGTCTGTCAGAACGATTGAGCCCACAACGTCGGTTGGATCGCCTTTATAGTCCTAGGATGCTTTCCACCCATATAATTGCCCCCCGAACAATGATTTGGGGAATTTAAGCCAGATTCATATTACACCCAGAAAGACATGATGGGCACTGGCTCAAATAATAATTTCTGCGCCAGTTATACGACGCTTCCTGCGGAGCCCCATCACCATCGACTGCAATGCCAATGATCATGTCTCTCGACTTCTCCACATACAGCAATATCCATTATTTCTCGGCCCATGTGCTACATTCTTAAATCTACAGTATTCATGATGCCCTATGATACGGTCATATAGTCCCTTGGATCAAATTGAAGCCGGAGAAAGGCAAGCTGGGCCCACAGACTGCACTTATCTTCCTAGTGTTCTGAATGATCATCGTTTACCTCCCCTGCGGACTCTCAGAGACAATGTAGCTGGCCAGTTTGGTCCCGTCTATGAAATTCTCCCTCGGGGGCTTCACAGATTGAGCACATCGAGATGGTAAATAGTAGCGGGGCTTTCTGCCTCTGGTAAGACGTGCAGTATCTGAAAGACTGTAACCTGGAGACACAGTACTAAGATAACCCTCGGTCATTTTGGGCGAGCATGTTCGCGGAGACGCTCGTTCTGCAAAAAGAAGCAACTTTGAATCGCTCATTCTGGATTGATATTCTCTGCATACAGATAAACTTTATGAGTGCCCGCGCTGGTCTAGGCTTCTCGCTGAATTAGCCATACTGTAGGACGTGCGTATGCGATTGGTGAGCCTCTTGCATGTTAGGACGACGATGATCAGTGGGATAATGAGTGGCATCGGGAGTTGAAGTGGATGACGAGGGCGTGAAGGAGTAATACAGATAGATTGCGGGTAAAATTGATCCCCCATTATGTTTGGTTTTTAGATTAAGTTCAGCAACCTTGTGCGACCCATAATGGGGGCAAGCTATCCCAATTAGCCAAAAGATTTATACAACCTGTATGTTGGTCATGCCCCATCATAGCATATTGAATCTTGCACCTATGTCCGAACACTTATAAAATTGGCGCGGTGTAAATGAATAGCACATATGCCACTATGGATAAGAGAAACGGCTTGCTATTATTTAGCATGATAAGGTACCAATGGAGAACGTGTGTATCTCTAGCGAGTAACTCTGGGGATAGTGAAGCTGCCAAATGCTTATATCCGTTTTAACATGCGGTATATCCACCATCCACAGTCCATTGTGCTGAGAATCAAGTCAGCACAGACCTAATTAGCTACAAGTCATGGGGGAACTTGCCTCCAGTCACGTAAGATGCATCATCGCTTAGAAGGAAGCAAAGAACGTGAGCAACTTCCTCTGCTTGTCCCATGCGGCCTAGGAGAGTTGCGCCACCCATCACATTTGCATCGAAAAGGCCCTTTTCTTCACCATCGCGGAAGATGCGGGTATCGATAGGCCCCCTAAAAAAAGGTAAAAGTGTCAACAACACAGTATTGCGACTCTCACTGAAACATAGGGCGAAAATAACTATATGCAGTAGTTTCTGTGCGGGGTACAAGGTGTACATACGGTAGCAATGCATTGATCCTGACACCGGCCCTTCCATACTCTCCTGCGGCTGAGGCTGTAAGACCGATAACCCCGTGCTTGCTGGCGGAATAGGCGGAGCTTTTTGGAAGTCCATGAATACCAGCAGTGCTCGCGACGTTTACTATCGAGCCACCGGGCTTGGACAGTTGAGGGAGTTGGGATCGCATGCAGTGCATAACCCCGTTGAGGTTGATACCCATCATGCGATCCCAATCATCTTGTTTCTTGGTTTCCTTTAGCATAATCACACGTGGAAGAATAGTTTGGAACGATCCGAAGAATGATGGACTAACAATCGTTTCAATGGTTGTATCACCATCTCCTCCAGCGACACCCGCAACATTAGCACATCCATCAAGTCGACCGAAATCCTTCAAAACATTGTCTATCCAGGCGCTGACGCTCTCATACTTGCTGACATCGACATTGGCGGTTGTGATCTTGGTGTCATATTTTGTACCTTTGCATTCTGCATTAGCAATTCTTCTCAATAATCAAGAGCCGATAGAACGAGACCGACATAGAGCTTTCGTTTCTCTCAACCCATGCTCATTCACATCGGAAAGCGCAATCCCGGAGGCTCCAAGACGGGCAAGTTTGACTGCTGTCGCACGGCCGATTCCCGAAGCAGCCCCTGTGACCGTGTAAATCCTCCCTTTCAAAGCGGGCAGCATATCTGGTAGTCGATACTTGTTGGGAGAGCTTCTAGAAGACAAGAAACTCGCGGGATAAATTTATTAATCTCCAGGAAGCATGCACGATATTCTTAAAGCTCAGCGAGCTCTTGTCTTGATTACAGTCCATGCTGACTCACATCCGCGGGGGCAAATTATACCGAAATCGTTGCGAGGCGAGTCGCCGTCTTTATATGTGGAACTCGGTATACACGCGGCCTGGCTTTACGGTTGCGCGGAGTGTATATGTAATTTCATAGCCCGTGTCCGCACCTCGTGCCAGGCCCCCTTGGGGGGTTTTGGTGCTCCACCGCTCAACACACTTCCCCCCCCCGCACCCCAATAGACTTTCTGAAGCTATTAAGCTTTCTATCAAGCTACCGAGATGTCTAGATCAAACGCTAAGACAGAGCAGCGCATGATTAAGGCATTGTAAGCTGTTCGAGGCGAATATGTATATATAATAACCAAAAAACCTTTCTTTGATTCGATTACTTCTAGGAGATAGGCAATCTGAATAGCATCAAACGTTCCGTAAGGGAAGGAGGATCAGTTGGGTATTGGAAGACCAAGAACCCCCTCGCCCCCGAAGGGCGGTCTGGGGCGACATCCAGGATCGGATAATAATTACCTGGGCATTTCTTGGGACTTTTTGGGAGAGTCCGGGTCTGTTGATTCCATTGCCTTTACAGCCATAGATTGTATTAGAAGAGAACAGGAGGAGGTTACAGCTGATTAATGAAGATGATTTTTTACAACAATCAATAAGGTCATTCTGATTAGGAACAACCTTTCCATCGAGTACTCCCTCCTTGCTTGCCCCTTCGCTGTTATAGCCATTATTCGCCTTTCGATTATAGAACCAACAGTCGAAGTCACCAAACACTGAATCCGATTATCCATGTCCAAATTTCAGCAAGCTCAATTCCACTTAGACATAAACTCTAGAGAGCTATCTAACTCCCGTTTGATGCAATCCAGGTGTGCCTGGCTCCTGGGAACAACCTTCACTGTGAATGGTAATGGGCATAGCAAGATAGCTGAATTATAGGCGTTCACATCCAGTGGAATGGCTTTTCCAGTGGCAGGGTCAATAGGTTCGGATATATCGAAAGCCCAAAGGAGCTTTGCAGCAATACGCCACATATTCCGCTCGGCTAGATGGACACCTGGACACATTCGGCGGCCACCACCATAACCATAGTGATGTGAATACATAGTTAGCATTGTATGTCTGACTGACGGGCAGAAACACAGTGGTACTTATCTCGATTGTTGTAATCCGGACTAACGGCGTATTCGTTCGCCAGCTTGGGATGATTGAGGTAGCGGTCCGGATTGAATTTCTCATGATCAGGATATAGTTTCTCATTGTGATGCATTGCCCAGATACCAAGGAAGACTACAGAGCCTTTGGGAATCAACATTCCGTTATATTCGTCATCTGTGGGACGAATTAGTTAATCGGCAGAGCAAGCCCCACTGGGCTAGACTTGCCTTGGGTGACCATGTGCGGCAAACCTGTGGAGGCTCTATGAGAAGACGTCAATAATAGGCCCCAAAATTTGTGGTACAGTTATAACTGAGCCGTAGAAGATGAAAACTTACGTTGGTCTCCACCTCATGCCTTCTTTCACGATACAGTTAATGTACGGTAGATCCTTGAAGTCCGAGAAAAGAGGCGCTCGGTCACTCCCACAGACAGCATCTATCTCCACTTGAGCTCGCTTTTGTACCTCAGGGTGTTTGGCCAATGCGAGGATCAAAGTCAAAATATGATTAGCCGTAGTATCCGCTCCTGCCTCTAAAAGCTCGCCAAATAGGTTATTGAATGCATGCTGTGACATTGGCCAGCCTTTAGCGGTATATTCGTCCAGTTTGTCATCAATGAAGCAATCTCGGCGATCTCCTTTCGCTCTTCGTTCATCAACCCTAGCGCGGGCTTCGTTCCACATGTCATCCATCATGGCACGGCACCGGTCAGCACGCTTCTTCCAACCTCCGGGCAGATATTTCAGGATGGGGAATTCATCGATCGGCGGATTTGCGCCAGGTTCTTGAGTCCTCAGCCACTACATACATCGATCAGCCATGGTCATACTGCTAATGGCAAGTAGGTAAGTGACTCACCAGATCCATGAGCTCGTAAAACCCTTTGAACCAGCGAGATTCCAAATTTTCAACTCTCTGGCCCCATATGACGCTGCTTGCCACAGACACCGTGTACAGTCGAACATAATCAAATATCCGTGCCGGGTCGTTCAACAGATTATTCATGAAGATTACCGCCCTATATTTTCCTCGGTTAGCTTCGGTAGGTATGCATGGCTTATTGAGTTTGTCACGAATATAAAATTGCTTTTGCGGTAAGGAAAACCGGGAGCCCTACTCGGCCTCTTGGGTGCGGAAATGCTTTTCATCTAAACTCTTCGGATTCAGATTTCGTGTGACGACAGATCGCTTTTCACGCCAGGATGGCGTCTGGCATTCCAGTGTCAAATGATCACCATGTGTGACATAGTTCGTCACGTAATTGAAAGGTCTGTCGGAGTAAATACTCCCCTTTTTATCGAGAAGCTGGTTCACCGCCCTCCTGTCATTCAGAACAACAATGTTCGTTGGTCCGATTTTGAGGGAGAAAATCGGCCCGTATATGTCGGACCATTCTTTGAACCTATCCCAAAGTTGTTGGCACATAAATTCAATCTTAGGTTTCTGCGCGCTTACTTTTTGCCTAGCCCAGTGGTCGGTATTTGGAGAGCATTGCCTAACACTGGCACGGTCGTCGGGCCAGGCGGCATGCGAGGGTCACGTCTGCCAACTTTAAGAAGGCGACTGAGCAAGTATATTGTCGCTCCTAAGACGGAAAAGGAAAGTGCGAATGAAGTAATCATGTCCCTGCTCTGCTGACTCCAAGTCCACCGCATTTGCTAATGGTGGCGTGCAGATTCAGTGGAAAATAGATCGCATCGGATGGCTCATTTATCAAGTAAAGAACATAATATAAGCAGGCAAGGCGGCCTATTAGTTTCATCATTTTCATTGGCTGTGGAGTAGCCAAATTGTCCCGAAGTTCTCACGTTAAGATGCTGGGCCCCAATCCTTCCGATTCTATTCCCGGGCGGCGCATTCCGATTTCTCGGTGTAATTCGGTTTAATTTCATAGGGTCAAAATATTTATAGTCTGAACAAAAGTAGGATACCGCTTTTTAACATAAAGCATTGTCGTGATTTACTTAACAGCTCTCCCGAATCCCACCCTGTTTCACTCCGATTCGAGTATTTTCAAAAATGTCGACTACACCTAAAAGACTCCATGGCCGTGTTGCCACCGTGACTGGCTCATCATCCGGTATGGGGCGGGCCATCGCACTGGCCTTGGCTCGAGAAGGCGCTCATGTGGTGTGCGCTGACCTTCAACCGGAGGCGTCACAGAAAGGATTTGAGGATGATAAACACATACCTACTCATGACGTGATAGCTCAGAATGGTGGAAGAAGCGCTTTCCAGAAATGTGACATGGGAAATACCCATGATATCATTGCCCTAGTGAACTTTGTTGTTAAGGTAAGTCTAGCTAATGGCTTTCCACTTTGGTGAAGATACAGCTCTGACACCTTCCAAAAAAAGAAATTCGGAAAGCTGGACATCCTTGTCAATAATGCTGGCCTTTGGCTCCCGTTACGAAAGTTTGACCAAGAAACTGAGGAAATGTGGGACCGGATGATCAACATCAACAGCAAAGGCCCTGCTACAGCCATGAGGCAAGCTATAAAACAGTTCTTAAGACAACCGGTGGATGAATCTGGATCACGTGGTCGCATTGTGAATATTTCCTCTTCTGCAGGCATCACGGCAATTGGGGGAGAAGTGACCTACGCTGCTAGCAAAGCTGCGTTGTCGATGCTCACAAGGAACGTGGCTCTAGACCACGCGCAAGACTCTATCAACGTCAACGCTGTTTGCCCAGGAGTGGTACGAACAGCATCATCAAGCACAAATTTCAATGATCCGGAAATTATCAAGGCAATGCAAAAAGGAACACCTTGGCCAAGGCTCGGGGAACCATCCGATATTGCAAAAGTGGTTGTTTTCCTATGCTCTGACGATGCTCAATGGATCACAGGGCAGAATATCGCTGTTGATGGGGGTTTCACCTTGGGAATTCCCCTTTAACTATTTACACTAAATAATTTCTTTGATTTTTTAACTAACTTAATATTTTTTATTTTTGCTTTTCTTATTAAAACTTTGGCTGCAAACATAGCTATAACACCTAATAATTTATTGGGTATAGATCTTAATATTGCAGAAAAAGGTAATAAGTATCATTCTGGTACAATAGCAGGTGGTGTTTGCATTGGGTTAGCCATTACGTAATTTTCACTATCTCTTAAGTTAGTTAATGCATTGGGCATAATGAAGATTAACGCGGATGGTTCGTGCACAAAATACTAAGGTATTTATATGTGATGGGAGTCAATTCAATACTGCATTATCCTGTTACTGTATAGCGTGTGTCTGGCCCGCGGTGGGATTACCTATAGATGGCAAAGTAAAATTACTAGCAAAGTGGTGATCCCAAAAGTGTGAGACTAAGCGCGTGTCGTGTTTCTGATCCTGGACCCAAAACTCCCCTATAACAACAACCAGTACGTAGCACCTTCGGCACTTATTCACTGTGACCAGTTAGCTCCGCGCAACATCCTTCTATACCAGTCGGCACAATCAAGACCACTGTCTATCGTGCAAACAAAGGGGTCAAAAAGAGACGCCAACTCGGTCTGGGTGTTCTCCGAAGCTTGAAGAAGACGATAAAATAAAGCTTCTTGCTATCGACGCAAATCCACGATTGCCTACGAAGATCTGCTCGCTACGGTCGATAGTAATATTAAACGGACCTCTATGTGGCGGCTTATAAACGAGGAAGGCTGCGGAAATTGGCTAGCCCTTGGTCGACCTGGTTTACACCTGGACATGTCTCAGCACGACTCGAGTAGGCTCGTGCAACGGGCACTTTACACCTGCAGATTAGACTTAGGCTATATTTTTCAGTAGCAGGCATCACTTCCAAATGTCGGCTCCGCATAGCGAGATGGAGCGGCGTATTGCCATTTCGTTCGTGAGCGTCCCCCTTGGAGGGACCGAGAAAACGTTTCCGACCGTCTTGAGCAGACGCCCTAAGAGCCCTCAGCATCCCTGGGAGCGCCATATATATCTATAGGAATGCTCAATAAGCATTGAGAGGACCAATCTCATTCGAAATAACGGCTAAAGAGTGAGGAGTAGATACATAAATGTATACATGATGGGTTTGAATATGTGCTGGAGGAGGGGTGGATGGATCATGAATTTCTAGGAGCACCTACTGCAAATCAGTCGATATGCTTGTAATCACACCTACACATTATATGGCATGCAACTAAAAGTTATTTGCCACCGCCTGAGCGAGGCTGCGGCCGACGCACAGACGACCTAACACCCAAAGAATCCCGTTGCTTACCATTCTTTGGTCCCCCCGAACCTACATGTGCGCTTTCTATAAAATCCTCTCGGAATCCTTTTATTATCTGCTTATTTATAGTGCAGTACTAAAGATAGATTTTGGAAAGATAAACAGCAAAATTTACAAGGGCTAAGGTCTCGTCCAGGTTCGTTGACATTGGAAGTGGGTAGCCCGCTTCCTCTAGAGGTATATCTGCTATCCTGAGAGAATCATCAAACAAAGTTCGCCTAATCCCATTGTGATAGAAACCGCAGAGCCTTGGTCTTGTCTTGCTTTACCGTTGCAAGATGCTTGTCACTGCGTGGAATAACTCGCACCTTAAATGGCAGTGGGCTAACCAGAATGCAGGAGTTGTACGCATTTTCATCTAGTGGTTGAACCTTGCCTGTTTCTGAATCAAGTGGCTCCAAGATACTGAAAGCCCACAACAACTTCGCAGTAATTCTCCACATGGTTCTCTCGGCGAGGTGGACACCAGGGCAGATTCTACGCCCCGCACCATATCCAAAATGGTGTGAGAGTCTAGTTAGCTTACCTATAGATGTATACAAGAGAGGGATACTTATCTCGGCCCTCGTAGTCAGGCGACGAGGCATATTCATTGGCAAGCTTTGGGTGGTTCAGAAACCGGTCTGGGTTGAATTTTTCATGATCGACATAGAGCCTTTCATTTTGATGCATTGCCCAAACGCCCATGAAAATGGTACTGCCTTTCGGGATGAGATATCCATCGTACTCATCATCTGCCAGATGGTAGCCAAATCAGTGATAATTCATAAGCTTTCGCACTATGAAGCCTAACCTTTGGTGACTCGATGAGGTAATGCAGTGCGTGCCCTATCGAACAGAAGTTTAGTTAGTTTAAACAGCTAAGCAAATTAAGAGGCCGAGAAAAAATACCACCGAAAGACAAAACATAAGCTTTACTTACGTGGGACGCCAACGAAGACCCTCCTTGATAATGCAGTTAATGTATGGAAGATCTTTAAAGTCTGAAAACTGCGGAGCGCGGTTTGGGCCACAAACTCGATCGATCTCCGCCTGCGCTTTCTTCTGGACTTCAGGATGCTTTGCCAATGCCATGATAATTGTAAGAACCTGGTTGGCTGTGGTGTCGGCTCCCGCCTCCACAAGCTCACCAAACAAATTGTTGAACGCGAACTCAGGATAGGCCCAATCCTCGCCGGCCCTTTCATCTAGCTTCTCGTCAATCAGGCTATCACGCTTGTCTCCCGTAGCCCGTCGACGCCCGACAATAGCTCGTGCCTCAGTCCAGAGCTTATTCCGTGCATACTTGACATGTTTCATGCGTTTCCTCCATTTTCCTGGCATATACCACAGAGCCGATAATTCTTCAATGGGGGGATTCGCACCAGGTTCAAGCACTTCACCCCACTGTAATTTGTCAAAACCTTCATTAGCACTAATATCAAAAGGTTTGCAACAAACAAGACGACTTACTTGTTCCATCATTTCATAGAACTCTTTATACCACCATGAAGTTAAGTTCTTAGCTCGTTGGCCGTAAATAAGGATACACGCGACCGAAACTGGGTATAGGCGTGCATATTCAAAGACGTGATCAGGGTCTTCTAGTAAATACGAAC
>JAXQJV010000855.1:0-12733 GCA_037042255.1 Penicillium sp. PG106-07D
TGTGCATCTGTCTTATTATCAGTTTTTTTTTTGTACTGTTGATGCGCCAAAGGCACGAGCGACTGCAGTGCACAGTAGACCAACCGGTCCAGCTCCAAATACTGCCACCAGTTTCTCTTGCATGCTACCTGCTTGTAGAGAACTGTGTACAGCGACACTCAGGGGCTCAATAAGTGTGGCATCACGCAGTGAGACGTGTGATGGTAGCTTGTAACAGCACTCCTGAGGCACGCGATAATAGGTGGCAAGGGTACCGTCATATGGGGGCGTGGCAGCAAAGCGAACGGCCTGGCAGAGATTGTAGCGGCCAGAACGACAATGATTGCAGGTATTGCAAGTGCTGCCGGGCTCCAAGACGATGCGATCGCCTGCAGCGAAGCCCTCGACACTCTCTCCACACTCCACCACGATTCCGGATGACTCGTGGCCCAGGATAATTGGTTTCTCAACGACATAACGTCCTATGGCTCCGTGCTGCCAGTAGTGTACCTATCCGTCCGTAAATCTGGTTAGCATCGACACAATGCATGCATATAACCAGAGCACTGGGATCGTGAACTCACATCTGAGCCGCAGAGACCTGTTGCAGCCACTCGCACTATAATATCTCGGTCCGATTGGAGTGTAGGTATACTCCGTTCTTCAAAAACAAATGATCCTCCGGGATGAAGAACAAAGGCTTGGTTGCTATCCTGCATGATTATCGAGGTCAGCTGAAGTTGTATCGAAACGAAATACCCTGGACAAGAGCTAGAGACTAACGAACCTTGCCATTTGCCGTGACTGTCATTTTGTCCGCTGCTGGCTTTTCCCGTGGAGTAAACTTTGAGCATTGACGGATGTTTTATAGGGGGCAGCGCGAATAGATAACCCCAAGTCTAGCCGTTATACCGTTTTGTTGACACGACGATTGACCTGGGGCGGTTCCGGAGCGCGCCCATACGGAGTCCCTACTCGATCCATCACTACACTTTTTGGGTTGAAAGCTTTCCAACTTTCAAGCGTCCTATGCACCATGTGGGCTTTTTTATGACTTGCAAGTCAACAGTTTAGGGTTTATTGACTTCACTTTCTGCGCTTTTACTTGACTGCTTCTCTGCTGGCTGTCAAGGAAAATCGAGGACTGATTAGCAGCTCCCCCGATCCACCCGGAGCGACGGGTTACTCTACTGAGCAAGAACACAAATCTTCTTGAATTCTAGAAACAAAAATCCACTAATAATTGGATTAAAATCCCGCAGAGCCCACTAAGGATGTCGCTGCCGATTGGGACCGGTCCCCCAAGGTCGTCCAGCAAAGAACTTGGTAGCGCCCGGAACCGTGATATTTGCCACCGGAACCGAGTCCACGGCAATCTCATTCTATACCCGGAACCGTGAGATCCCGCCGGAAGCACACTTTAATTGTCACGATAGTCGTCACTGGATCCTGAATAGTTGGACAATTTGTAACATCCGCCGTGGAGGGATGGGTCCACATCACGAGGCACATGGCTTCTTCATCGTCGGCGCGTTTCCGTGAATTACACCTTCCGGGCCGAACTGTGAAGGTTTTTCTCAACAGTGCTTTGCCGTATCTTGGCAAGGATGGAGTGGATCTCGGTGTCTGGGGCACCACCAGGCCACACCACTGCTGAAAGAACGTAATGGGGTAGCGATTTTGTGGAGGAACAAACTTCAACTTTTTCCCCGTGGGATCGTGGTCTGGGGTAGACATAAAGCCTTGCTCCCCGCTCATATTGGCATCATCAGATCCATCAAATAATCTTCTTAGCATCAAAAGATCAGTCAACTCCTCAATTTCTGATATCACTGCTGCGGAATGAGTTCCAAGGTGACTTCGGTGCTGCGGGAGCGCAATGCAGGCACCAAGGATCGGTCTCAAGCTGCCATGCCGCAGGCTGCGCAAATGAGCTGGCTGGAGAAGAAGATTAAGCCTACGAAGATCAGTGCTCGATATCCAGTGAAAGGCTCACCGTTGCTCTATGCTACATGTGCTTTTGGCAGCTTGGGAGATGCGCTCTTTGGTTACAATTCTGGTACGACACCTACCAAGAGGCTGTTGGTACAAGCACTAACTAACGTTGATAGGTATCATGTCCGGCTTACTGGTCAATCCAGTGTTTGTGTCTCGGTTCTTCAAGAACTTCGGGGGAGCTGATGGCTCGACCTCTTCGGTGGACCCTTCTATCACCGGTATATCGGTCGCTTGTCTCCAGGCGTCTGCTGCAGTGGGTGCCCTCATCGCGGGTCGACTCGGCGATATGGTGGGACGGAAGAAATGTGTACGCATTGGCGCTTTCATCTACTTCTTCAGTGCATTCATTCAGATGTTCGCCCCTGGATTTGCGACCTTCGTCGCAGGTCGCACCATCCAGGGACTGGGCGTGGGGTTCCTCTCCATGACTGTGCCCATCATCCAGACTGAGATTGCTGCTCCTCATCGCCGTGGACTCATGGTGGGAATTGAGTATACATTCTTGATTGCTGGATATATGCTTTCTTGCTGGGTGGATTACGGATTCAACTTCATGCTGCCGAGGGAGATGTCGTGGCGAGGCCCGTTCATCATTCAGATCGTTCTGTCCTTCATCCTGTTGGCCATGTCCTTCTTCCTTCCGGAAACACCTCGGTGGTTGGCAATCAATGGCTTTATGAATGAAAGTCTGCAGACAATCGCGGACCTTCATTCGAATGGCAACACTAACGATGAGCAAGTCCAAAAAGTGTTCTTTGAGATTCAGGAAGCGGTCATTTATGAAACTAATCTTGGCAAGTCTACATGGAAGGTACATTCTCTGCTCTCTGTATCAAGTCATCTGGAACTTGATTTGATTTCTTGAATTGACATATGATCAACAGGAAATGTTCACGCGATACCGCAAGCGAACAATTGTTGGAATTACGGTGCAAATGTTCGCTCAGATCAACGGCATCAATATCATCTCCTTCTATCTCCCAAGCACACTTGCGAGCGCTGGGTTCGACAACCGTAAATCCCTTCTATTCACCGCGGCGAATGCCCTACCCTACACCGCAGCTACAGTTGTCACCTGGTGGCTCGCGGACAGATGGGGTCGCAAGCCTCTCCTCATACTTGGCGGTTAGTCTTGCTCTTCCACGGCAGCTGGCAATGCAATTTTGAGGCTAACTTCGTGATAAATTGCATAGGTCTTGCAATGGCTGTACTGCTAGCTATCGTCTGCGCTTTCACTGAGGCAGGCCTGGACGTCCAGCTCAAAGCAAATGGCCAATACGCATTCGTCATGCTTTACAACATTGTCTACGGATTCACATGGGGCCCCATGCCATGGTTGCTACCAGCCGAGATTTTCCCGCTCCGTGGCCGCAGTAAAGGTATGGCCTTGGCTACGACTAGCAACTGGATCTTCAACTTTGTCATTGGTATGGTATCGCCAGATGCTTTCGCCGGCATCCATGGGTACTTTTACCTTGTTATTGCAGGATTCTGTCTTTCCTCGGCTGTATTGGTATACTTTTATTATGTGGAGACGGCGAATCACACTCTTGAGGAGATTGCCGTTGCGTTTGGTGATAAGGCGTTTGCGGACCATGATGTGGAGGTTATGGAGATTGCTGATGCGAAGAGCGACACTGGGGAGTCTCGGGTATGAAAGAAGTCGTTGGTTCCCACGCCTCTTGCTTTTCTATGTCAGGATCCATACAACCTTATCAGGCGGTATCGGTGTACTAGTGATCTCTGATGGAAATGGATTGATTCAAATTGAATTTATCTAGAGACATTCATTTGAATCAAAAGCCCCAGTTCATTGAAATCCACAATAAAAACCCCTCCACTTATGGCCACAAGAATATGAATCTCAACAAGAGATAGCTAACCTTCAGAGCTGGTTCGCTTCAATTGCATTCCATATTATACTCTCATCTCAGAAGACGCGATAAGCCACACATACTTCACCAACACAGGCTGTACCTAGATGAGCTGGAGAGGTATTTTTTGCAGCATCTTGAACATGAGTATTGGGACTTTAAAAAAGAAGTTACAATGTTCCCTCGAACCGGAATCGAGCCGGTGACCTTTCGGTTATATGATGGTCCATTACAGCCGAACGTGATATCCAACTACACCATCGAGGGTTTGATTGCGGAATGTTAATGCATATTAAGCATCCATCTCCAACATACATCACCGAAAGCGTCTTTAGCGCAGAACTTTATCTCAACTAGACAGCATCCTAAAGTCAGGTGACTGGAGATCTCTCCTTTCCAGCACGTCACGTGAAGCTCTATCCGGGCCACGCCTTAAGAATGCGAAAGCACGAAAGATTTTCGAGCCACACATCCACTTTGAACCTCAATCCATTTGCTTCAGACATAAGATGTCTGCTTTGATTTCTACTTGAATTGCACGACTACAAACGTGAAGCCCGGCTCGTCTGTTTGGCCTTGACTCAGGCAGCCACAAGGAAAGGCCCCAGGCCTCAAAGGATATTCCATCCACGCAAAGTTGCCTCCGCTGCCATGAGCGAAAGGTCCGATGTGGGCAACAAGCAAAGAGGAGAAGCAAATTAATCCCGCTGCCGCGGCCCGTTCTCGACGATTATGAGAGAGTCGGTGTCACTATCATACAAAAAAATCATCCTACCTCACAAAATGTACAGGTATAGGTGTACAAAGAACTCCGCGTCAATAGTTCAGCCTCCTCCAAGCTTAGTTCAACTTCTTCTGTCCCACTTGTACGGTGCGGCCTTGACGACGCTGATACTGCAGGTAACCGTATACACCACCAGCAATGAGACCAAGGACCACAATATTGCCTATTCACATCCACTGTCAGTGCTTCGAACTTCCGAGATTTTGAGCAGATGGGAGAACTCACTGGCGACGAATTTGCCAACCCCCCCGGCGGCTTCCAAGAGGTTGCTAACTGTGTGCAGGGCAATTCTTATGAGACCGATCACAGAGTTGACAAGCCCTGTGACGAGACCAGACACCGTATCGATTGCGCCATTGAAGACTGAGAATATGACCTCGAAGACGGACGTAAAGAGGTCCTTGAGGGAAGTTATGATGGACGACATTCTAGAGGAAAAGGTTCTTTGTGTTCCAGTCCTGGGATAAAAGTCGAGCAGATAGGAATTATTCCGTGTAATAATTAGATGATCAGAATAGATGCTCATGGGCTGTCATGGAACTATATATGGTTGGTGAGATGAAACTGGTATTTCCTTGCTTCTGACATTTGCCGCCGTGGCTGGTGGTTGAGTGACCGCCGATGACGTTATCCCGACGACGTGCCCTGACTTTCTTGTCTTCTGCGGGCCAGGCTGGGCTTTTTGTAAAAGAAAACGATTCAAAGCAAGGAGTAGGCCTCGGACTGTTTTTTCGCTGAGAGGAGCATTCTGAATGACAAGGGTCTTAGAATAAAGATATCTTGTTCTAACGATGCGTCATGTCGCTAGACGGCGGGGCTTCTGGCCCTCAACCTTATCCGCTTCGATTGATGAGGCAACAGGCCAGCACTTATATGACAATATTAAACGGAAATTTTACGTTTAGTCAGCTTATAATTTAACAATCGTAACTAAATCGAGCTAATGGCAACCCTTATGTTGCAGCACTCAGATTTGCGGAGTATGTAATTGACGAATAGGTCTCAAGTCACATGACCTCACTCAGAATAATACTGGTGCCTCAGGCCATAAGGGTGGGGTGCGGCACCCGCAGGTTGGCCCACCAACCCACAATGTAAACACGTCCCCAGCCTCCTCCAACCTCCAACCTCCTCATTTATCCATAGATTTAGTCGCCCCTGGGCTTGATTCACGCATTTTACTTTCCCACTATCACTCACTACGTTCAAAATCTACTGATCTCCCAACAGGTTGAAGTCACTAATTCTTTCGCCCATTCTTCTTTCACCCTTCCATCGCCAATTCCCACTGGTACCTGTACATTCTGGTCTGGCGATCATTTGAGTCGAGGTGAGTCGCCATACTGAGCGCACCGGAATGTGTCAGGCAAATTTTAACATTCTTCTTAGAGTCTTGTCTTGAGCCGCGTGCTCTTGACCGCTCCGATTACCCAATATGGCTCCCGTACAGCAGATTGGGGATTTCCCCGGCATTCCAGTCATGTCAGTTGAAGTTCGAGATACAGCTCACGAAATCTCCGCCGACGCGCCACTCTCAAAGACCTTGACCTATCTCAGTCCCCGAGATGACTCTTCCTCCGCCGCTACACCAACAGTCAAATATGGGCAAGGCACAGTTGATCCCAGCAGTATTAAAATGCAAGGCTTGATGGCTCTCTTCGCACTCATCGGAGCGGCATTCGTGTTGGGTGGCATTTGGTTCTTCTTCTGGGCTAAGAACGGTGGCTTCGTCTGGCGCAAGGGCGATTGGGAAGATTACAAATCTACCGTGCTACGACGAAAAGGACCAGACGGGCGAACCCTCAGTAACGCCACGAAGAGTACCAAGTTGGGAGGTGGTAGTGTCCTCGGCTACAGCGATGATGGCTACACCTACACCGACGAGACAGCCACCTACACCGAAACAGCCACCACCATCAGCGACGAGAAGCCAAAGAAAAAGAAGCGCAATTTCCGGGAGAGGCTTCTTCGCCGAAACAAGGAAGAGCGTTGGGAAGGTGAAGCGGACGACGACATGCGAGCTTATCGGGAGGAGAAACCCGCTCGTATTGGCGGCATGAATCGTGAGGCCGATGGTACCTACCACGGCAGTGACTACGATTCCTCCGCCCCACCAACACATTACAACCGCAGCGACATGAGCGAAGTGCGCGACTACGCTTACGACCAGCCGCGTCGCTCTCGCCGCCGCGATCCCTCGGGCTTCTCATTTACTGCCGGCAGTGAAGATGTGCTCAGCCAAACCACCGAATCACACCACCTCCGTGATCCATCTACTCGTCGCAACAATCGCCGCCAAGATCGTGAGCGTCGTCAAAGCGCCGCTCCTCCACCGGCTGCTTCGTCTCGCACGAGCAGTCCCCGCAAGAACAACCGTCGCTCTGCACCTGGTGGCTACACTGAGCCTCTGGATTTCTCATCGGCAGGTTCGCGCTCAGAGTACCAGTACTCCAATGTTGACACTGAGGATTCCAATGGCACCAAGAGCTACCATCACCCAATCCCGGGCTTGACGAAGGGCTACCGCCGTGACGGCCATGGTCGCCGTCGTCGTGATAGCCTGAGCGATAGCGACATTGATGAATGATCTTCTTGAACGTTGGCTTCTGCTTTCTTTCTCTGTTACAATTTGACGAACATTATGCAATTGGTGGATATTCGGCTCTACTGCGCAAGCTTTCGTGGGATTTACTTGGTCTAAGCGTCTACAATATGTTGAATTATTGAAATGCCTGGGAAATTGGGAAACATCTGTACATAACGAATGGAACTCACGATGGAATGGAACACGCAATCACTCTGTTCAACCTAGGATGTAGATTGTGAATAGTCATTTTTAGACTAATTTGGCAAGAGTCTCAGCTTCAGAGTAGAATCATTTTCGCAGATTGAGTTAGGAAGGTAATTTGGAAAGACTTAATTCAACGGACTAGTTCACACAAGTGCGAGACATGGGATCCTAGCCATACACCATTTTCTCAGCTTCAGTAAGACAGTACCCTTAGATATTAATAAAAGTCAGTCGTCAAGAACAGTGGATCAACCATGTGTCTCGGGCACATTACGTGGATGTGCTGCATGTCAGTGTCTCCAGGAGCATCCGGGTTGGAGAGAAGCGTGCCTAGTGCCCCAAATGGCATGAATCAGAGAGGACTCCACCACATGGGAGAGCCACAGGAGTCTAGACGGCGCTTTTTGTTGCTTCTCTGCTGGCCATAGCTCCCAAATCCCTGTTTAAATCCATACCCATAACGGGTCTTTGGGGTCTCAACAGTGCGGCATTCAGCAGCGGTGTGCTTCACAGGGCGGCCATGATAAGGGCAAGAATCTTGCCTCTTGCCCTGTTGCTTTAGGTTATGACCTCGAGAGGCAGCCTTGGGGTCAAGGGCCAAGCGCTCAGCCCGAGAAAACAAGCTTTCATTGCGTATGAAAGCCGTGCACACGCTGCCCATAAAGTGCAAATCCTGCAGGTTTGGTGCCAGCTCTAGGAGGAAGCTGGGATATTCACCATCGGCAGAGATAGCCTGCGCAAACTGGGCAAAGACGGTCTTGTGGTTGAGTGTGCCGCCGAAGATTTCCTCGATGTCCCTCACTCGGTCTCCGAATGTGCAGACGAACTCTGCTGCCGAGCTTCCAGGCACGTATCGGAGGCTCGCCCACTTCGCCCAACGCAAGGCCAATGTCTGGTGTCTGGGTTTACCGTAGAACAGTCTAATCTTCTGGAACGCTTCAGAGGGACTGTCGATGCCCCGGATCAGATTCTTGGCCTCTTGGTTGAGGGTAGCTCGGAGATGGGTGAGTGCCGTGCTCCACTTGTCTTCCCTTTCATCATCAGGATCACCACGACCGTTCGGGCCCTTTGCAGCGTCCGGCTCTGGTGTTAGAGTGTGTGAAGAGCTGCGTTCTTCGTTGGGGGCTGCTTGTGCCGGTTTCACGGTGTGCACGGCTGCGTTGTGCTGAGCGGCGGTGTCATCCACTCCTAGGAGGATTCTCCAGTACTCAGGACTGAGATGCCCGATGAGGAAGTGAAGCCAAGGAGCATAATTGGATTCTCCTTCAAGGACGATGACAGGGTCCTCAGAGGAGGAGGTACCCTCGCCTTTCCCTGGCACAGTCGAGCCAGAGGGGTGAGTGATGGCCATCGTCTTGCTCAGACTTCTCCACCGAGATAGTTTTTACCTTTATTGGATTTGAGGCTAGGGGAAATTAACATGCGTCTCGTGGGGGGACAAGAAAGGAGGATTTGGAAGTGAGAAGGGGAGATGAACCTCGATCAAGTTGGCCGGGGAGCAAACAAGCCCGCCCTTTTCTGCTCGCCACGGCAATTCCCACCTGCTTGCCAACTGGCAAGCTCCAGCTGCTTATTAGTGACTTCAAACCGACCTTTAGTGTGCAGGATATCTCCTCTGTAATTGCATATTCACTGTCTGTTCACGGCCAGGATTGACTAGGTATAAATAAGGCGACCAACCCGGTATCATACCCTTGATATTTGAAATCAACTCTTTTTACTACACGACCAATTAGCAACCAACGAGGCTCTAATCCAACACCATGGCACACTCAAAGGAGTGGGCCAAGATGCTTCGGGGTGAGTTGTTTTGGGCCTGGGACGAGGATCTCCAAGCAAATCGCACATGAGCAAGCATGCGAGGAACTCAATACTGCTGCCACCGCAACACGGCATCGTGAGGTAGAACTATGGCGAAAGTAGATTATCCAAAGTTTCAGACAACACTTTCAAGAGAGACAGTGCTGATTTGACCCCATCAGTATTATCGGTGACACACGGCTTTTACCACCAACCAACTCAGACCCAAAACAAGATGAGGCTCTCTTCAAAGACACAGATCCGGTCGTCGAAGCGCCCATCTCAGTCGATCATGTGCTGAACTTCAAGGTCGGCAGGGGGGCCTCTCTGAATTTTAATCTTCTCGTTCTCGATATATGCCTCATCACGATTGGGGAGAACGCGGAATGTTTGTCTGATGGGGCGACTCAACCCAATGGATCCCGCCGTGCGGCGTGGCTTGAAATGTCCCGAGGCTGGAAAGAAGATACACCCCGAGGATGATGTTTGTATTGGTGACAGTGCGCTTATTCTTGCTGGAGTACGTGTCGGTCGAGGCAGCACAGTTGGAGCAGGATCCTTTGTCACCCAGGTAAAGAAGTCAGTTGGGTGTGATCTGGAGGGGTGGGCTAATTTGTTGCAGGATGTTCCCCCTTTTCACATTATCGCTGGTAACCCAGCGAGAGTTATATGACGAATTGATTCTGAGATGAATCCAGAGCGGACATCATGACTTGCATGCATGGGAGAATTTTGATGCTTTTGTCGGTAAATGTAGATCTAGTGCATGTCTGATTGCGGGGTGGGGCGCGTACAGGCTTTCATGGGAGACGAGAGCCGCATTCGTTGGAGATAATCAGGTCTTATAAAAGTGATTGTAAGATCACTTAGCTTATTTCTTCTAAGTTGAATTGTAAACGGTACTTGTTCTGAGGCACGTTATCTGGACTTGATTCACCATGACTGTCTATCGTCATGTCAATGTATTCTTCGCCATCCTGTCAGCTGTCCGTCACGCAAGGCTTCCAAAAGACACAACATTGAGCCTGGATGACGTGCCAGGAAAACACCGGATGATTTCCAAGCAACATGATCAGTCCACTACTACTTACAAATGTCAAAAGCCGACCGACTGATTTTCTTCATGAAATTAACTTAAAAAAATAATTCTCTCCTGGGCGGATATCATTGCAAATGGTATACAGTCAACCAACAAGTCAGGATGACGGAGCAGAATGAGCGACAGCCATTACTACCCTCGGGCAAACGCGATCAAGCCCCGCAATCATTATCGCTCGGCGATCTACGCGTTGAGATACCGACACAGTTCCCAGATAGTCTTCCAGGCTCGAGTCCCGGAAAGAGCCTCACCTGGACAAGTGCATACATCCTCGTTGTCTCGCGCGTTATCGGCAGCGGCATATTCGCGACACCGGGATCTATCGTGAAATCTGCGGGCAGCATCGGTCTCACTCTGGTGGTATGGCTCATTGGAACTATTCTAGCAGCATGCGGGATGGCCATTTCGATGGAGTACGGCTGCATGTTGCCTCGGTCGGGAGGGGACAAGGTAAATATAAATTCGCGCCAGCTTGTCGAAGAGAGCAGCGGCTAAGTTTCACTCCCCTCTAGGTGTATTTGGAGCACACCTATCCTCGACCGAGGTTCCTTGCTTCTACGCTTATCGCAGTGCAAGCAGTGTTACTGGGTTTTACTGCAAGCAACTGCATCATTTTCGCCAAATATACCCTATTCGCATTCAATGTTCAACCGAGTGATTTCCGGCACAAAGCCCTTGCAGTCGGTCTCTTGACAACGATTATCATAATTCATGGACGGTTCCTGAAAGCAGGAATCGCGATCCAGAATGCCCTTGGCTGGGTAAAGATCTTCTTGATCGGTGCCATGTCGCTGACCGGCATTTGGGTTCTGATTCTTCGATTCCTTGGAAATTCTCACGATATTTTTCCTCATGAGACTGTCAGCAATGCTCTCTCGTGGGATGCCCTGTGGGAAGGCTCAAATTGGAGCTGGAGTCTCTTGTCGACGGCCATCTTCAAGGTCGTCTACTCCTATGCGGGATTGAATAACATCAACAATGTGCTCAACGAAGTGCATAACCCGGTACAGACACTCAAGACAGTCTGTCCATCGGCATTGCTGACCGCTGGCGGTCTTTACCTGCTGGCGAACACTTCCTACCTCCTAGTTGTGCCGATAGACGAGATCAAGCATAGCGGCGAATTGGTGGCTGCACTATTATTTGAGCGCTTGTTTGGCGACAATATTGGAAGAACACTGCTTCCACTTGCCATTGCAATCTCAGCAGCAGGCAACGTGATGGTTGTCACCTTCGCTCACGTACGCCTGCCCACTTCCTCCCTGTGTATTCTCAATCTCTAACACACATACAATAGGCTCGGGTCAACCAAGAAATCGCACGTCAGGGATTCCTGCCATGGCAAAACCTTCTATCCTCCTCACGACCATTCGGAACACCACTCGGTGGTCTCCTCGTGCACTATCTTCCATCAGTGCTGGTAATTTCCATACCTCCGCAGGAAGACGTGTACAACTTCATCCTAGATGTGGAGGGGTATCCGGGTCAAATCTTTGCTCTCGCAATTACCGTTGGCCTCTTGATCCTTCGGTATCGGGAGCCAGATTGTCCGCGCCCTTTCAAAGCGTGGCTTCCGACAATTTGGATTCGTATTGTGGTTTGTCTTGTTTTGCTGGCGGCACCGTTTATCCCTCCGCCAAATTGGCAGGGAGATGTCGACTTTTTCTACGCGACGTATGCGATTGTTGGAATGAGCGTGTAAGTTCCATCTTTGCTGAGTGTGCAGGAGCGACTTTTGCTAATTGTAGAATTTAGACTCTTGTTCGGCGTGCTTTACTGGTATATATGGACAGTATTCCTTCCTCGGCGGGGAGGATACACTTTGGAGGAGGCTGTGGAAACCCTGGATGATGGGACAAAGGTTACCAAACTCATCCGTTCTTATAGTATCATCCGATGAATTTGCTTCCGCTCACTATTTTTGCTTTCAATTCCGCCTCACATGGTTCATTTTTTTTATTACACGAGCCTGGAGTGATATATTGCGCCTGGGCTTGGTGGGGTTTTGAGTTTACCACCCTTTTCCTTTCGTGATACTTATGGCTAACTAGACTTTGAGCGACAATGTCTACAATCGCTGTACGCGAACACTTCCGTGATACTCATCGATTGTGGTGTATGTCCATAGTTCTTAGCAGTCATTTCGGCGCGAAGTTTGTTGGGTTCCAGAACTTGAGACCAAGGAGCAACCTTCCTTGAACTGTTTCCATATTTCTTAGTCGCGAGGGTACTTCCAGCAATGGAACAAGTGACAATGTCGGCATCCATACCAAGATAATTGATAGCCAAATGATCATCTGTTGGGAGCCTGGGAGACGGGTTCTAAACCTTTGAACTGCCTTAACTATTAGCCGGCGCCAAGAATTTGCCGACACTAGGGGGTGTCCCTGTGGGGTAGGGGATGGGCT
>JAXQJV010000856.1:0-12730 GCA_037042255.1 Penicillium sp. PG106-07D
GGTTAGGGAGAGGAGGGAGTGGGCTTGTGGGGCTTTGGGGGGCAGTTGTCGGTGTGAGAGGTGTGTGTGGGAGGCGTTTGAGGATTGAATATCATCAGGTTGCGTTCTAGATATAGATTCCATAGAAGGGGATGGATATAGCTGGGTGACATATGGTTGGCGACGGGGAGGATGTCGATATACCCCAATAGATCTGGATTGGTTGATAAGTGACCAGGCAATGAATGGCATATGCATGGTATGAAGATATCGTGTCCTGAACATGACTACGCAAGGCAAATACACCTGCTTTTTTAGATTACACAATATTTGAGAGGAATTCATTGGCTTGTTTATGTTTCCTAGCACCAGTCCGAGCCCAAGATATACTCCATACAAAGTCCCTGGAGCCAGTAACCTCATGCCTTGGGACGGAGAAAAATCAGGCAAGAACGCTGGCAATGATACATCCGCTCATCGGCGGCGAGGAGGAGTCCGCGACTCGCTTCGATCGCGGGAGTCGTCACGCCGTCTTCCAGCAGAGGGTGAGCGAGACCGGGAAGGAGTCCTGTCACGACGACGAGGCGGAGGAGATGCAGATGCTGAGGAATAACGTCTTGCACTTCTAGGTGCGGGTTCCCGACGAGGAGGCGATACCGATCGCGACGGAGATCTCGAATAGCTTCGGTCTCGCCGAATAGCTGGAGCCAGTCCTCGGCGCGGAGGAGAGACTGATCGAGAGCCTGAACGGCGGATCGGGCTGCGGCTAGGACTGCGCGAGTAAGAGCGGGCCCGGTTGCGTCGCGCTGGAGTGCGCGAGATGGTTCTCGACCGAGATCGGGACCGACTGTACGATGCATCCCGTCGGGTGCGGCGGACGGGAGACCGCGAGCGAGAGCGCGATGGCGTGTAACTGCCACGTGACGAATGTGTGACGGAGCGGGAGTAGGACCGGCCACGGTCCCTTGAAGGGGATCGAGAGTAGGAGCGAGAGCGAGATCTGGTGTAGGAGCGGGAGCGGGAGCGAGAATAGGAACGGGAGCGTGAACGAGAGGAGCGAGTGTAGGATGAAGACCGTGAGTATGATCGGTCCGATGGCGAGCGTGAAGTGCGTGCAGGCAAAGCGGGCACGGTAGGCCGAGGAACATTCTTGAGATGCTCGCGCATATCTTCTGTCAAGATACCCATACCGATACTGGTGAAGTAGTTGATTGAGAAGCGAGTGTGGCGCGGGTTCTCTGTCGGGAATAGGCCCTCGAAGCTGGGCTGCAGGATCTGGTCTCGGAAACGGGCCTGCAGGCCGGGCAGACCAAGGTTCTCTGCGAGATCCTGGAATAGGATTTTGATGAAGATTCGGCTGCTGGAAGTAGTCTCCTCCTCATTCATGTGAATCACGGACAAAACATGCCAGCCAATGGCATCATTGCTAAGCATATGTCCGAAGAACCGTGCAATGTTCCGCAAGCGGTTCGTCTCATACCGGTGGATGGTGTCATAGTATTTAGCAAACGCGGCCTCGAACAAATCGGACCAGAGGCGATTGATCTTGGCGAACCGCTCTCCAATCAAGCCAAAGAACTTGGAGTATGTCCTTTCCTGAGAGCAACACTCAATAATCATAGAAGGCAATTCGGGCTCCATGCCGGCTGGGAGGTTGATCTTCATGAGCTTGTGACAGCATTCTTCAAAGTCGATACTCGACATGATTGTCAAGTAGATTGTCCGACGAAGATTGACCAAGTCAGTATTGGTCTGATCCTTGATATCCATCTTCTCTTCCTCGGCGTCAGACTCATCCTCGGAACTCTCGTCCTCGTGCGCGTCATCTTCGTCATCATCGCTGTCCTCTCCAAGGATCTCAGCCTTTAACTTCTTATATTTCTCTTCATTCTGCTCCCAATCTGGATCGAACTTGAAGATGTTCAAAGTGTCCATAGTTTCGACCTCATCGTCCAATCCGATTTGATGTGTGATTTGATCCTCTTCCTCCACCAGGTCAAGCTCCTCCTTGATTGCTGGGTTGTCCTTGTACCGGTCCTTGCGTACTTGAAACAGGACTTCGATCATGTACTGCACGCGCTTGTCGATATCGGCTTCGTGGAGGATATTTCGGAATTGGTCGAAGACGGCGTTGGCGATTTGGGGGTTCATTTCTTCCAGGTGCTGGCCGACTTCCCGAGTCAGGCCAACTGCAATTTCCACGCTGTCGTCAGTGGGCTTGTGAAGCAGCAAAAGCAAAATTTGCGCGACAAGCATCTCGTTGGCAACTTGATGGTTGACAAGGTGTGCAATGAAGGTCGTTGACGAGATGCAGACGGCCTTGTCATTTCGCTTGAATGCCTTGCGAAACTGAATGATCAACCGAGAGACCAGCAGCTCTCCGACCTGCGGCAGCTTCGTGTTCACAATGGCAGTCATCGCCGCGTAGATGGCCGTAAAAGGCAAACTGGCAGCCTGCGCTTTCATAATGGACCGGCAGAACAGACCACGACCCCGAACTAAATTCTCGCCAAACAGCTCGGGCACGATGTACTTAATGTTGGACACGTTGACCTTGTTGATCAGACCATTGATCGACTTCTTGAGCGCCTCCCACGCCATCCGCTGGTACTCCTTGCTCGTCTTATCCGTGATTTGCGCCTGCAGCGCGCGGAGTCGTGCCGGAGGGATGTATGTACCACCAGACCGCATGTTCAAGAGCTTCTCGTACTCGGCCTTGGCCGCTGCCTGTTTCTCCTCTGCGGTCATAGGCTTGCGGGCGGCTTCCTGCTTCTCGTGCTCGCGTACGCGCTCGGCAAGCTGGCGCTCACGCTCGATTGCGCGTCGCTCGTCCATACGGGGCACTTCGTCATCGTCTCGGTGCGAGTCACCGGGTGGTGAGCGGCGACGGTTGGGCGAGGGCGATCGAGAGGGAGGCGAGCGCTTTCGAGCACCTGCGGTGGGGGAAATTGCCCCAGGAGGTGGAGTGGGCACTCGCACCGCAGACTGTAGAACAACCGGGTCTGACATGATGAAATTTCAGAGGCACCGGAAGGCCAGATGAGAGGTGGTGGTGAGGAGGGAACACCGGAGGCGCGGTGATGATCAACTTGAGATGGAGCCGCGAAAGAAAGCTCTGGTGAAGGTCACGTGAGGGATAGTAAGGCCAGCTAGAGCGGATCCCTTGGAGACATGGGGTTTTGCCAGCAGAAATGAAATCTTCCTCTCAGGTCATACAAACGCCCTGACTTACATGGACCCTATCTGTATTGTATGTTATGTGGCCTATTGATTACCTCGAATTTTACCTAGTCTCGCGACATTTCGATGATTGATACAGTAGTAACTTGTAGGCGGCAGTTGAAAGCGGTGTCGAGGGTGTCTAGAGTCTACGGGGATCAATAATAAACGGGATCGAGCTCCTGACAGCTTGGCCATTCATTCCACGACCAGGGCTCTCTTCTGAATCCCCCTTTCATTGCGTTTGATCGCGACCGCTCCTTAACAGAATGGTATGATTCCAGCTGATTGACTTCAGCCGGTTTTCTTCTTGACTGACCATGTTGCAATAGCTGGGCCAACTCGTGGGTTCCGCCATGCTCTTGGCCGCAACCGCTATCTTTCTCTACTATACCGCGTGGACGTTGTTGATGGTACGTGTTTTCTATCTACAGATTTCACTTTCGATTTACGCTCACCCATTTTCCCTTGTTTAGCCCTTCGTCGACCCCGGCCACCCTCTTCACGACCTCTTCCCCCCGCGTGTTTGGGCCATCCGCATCCCCGTCATCCTGACTCTCCTGGGCTCGGCTGTGGTGGGCACCTTCATAGGCATCGTGATGATCAACAGCAACAAGAAGAAGGCCGCCAAGGCCAAGGCTGCGGCGAAGAAGAAGACCTAAAGAGGACAATGATGGACGAAAAGGGGGGTCCCAGCGATGACTACGATCGCATGCGACGGCTCCAAGAAGGGAGCCCTGTATCACCACCTCTTGTGTATACCCGGCCTTTTCGCGACCAACGAGGCGGATCAGTCTTACTAGAAAATCAAAAGAATGTTGCTCTCCCAGGATGTTCCCCGCGGATTAGCCCTTTATGACGGAGCTACAAACGAGGCCCGAGGTCTGGCGTTTGAGCGGCCCGGTTTGGCGGGCTCGAGACCTTGGAATGCGCGTATCGGAGGATGCAGCGCAGCCCATGCAGCGTAGTCCGTACATACTCAGAGCCAGCCCATGATGGAGCTGATTCGCGGCATTACTCTTTCGTCCTGAATTACTCAGTTTGGACTCCGAATGAACGGTGATAGGCTGCGTGATTCGTCACGTTCTTACTGGGCACCTCGTGACCCTTCTACCGTTCCACCTCCCACTGGTGATCCACGGAGATCCAAAAGATGACTACGGACAGATGGTGAAAGGCTCAAAGACCGGATGATGGCCATGATCGGATTCATGCAGTTGACCCACGGTCGGCGGGTGGCCATGCTGGGCTTAGATAATCCCTTTGTCTGCATCGGCCCTTGTGGCGGGCTGGGAACTGGGAACTCCAGCCATCACGCCCAGTGTGGGACGAAACTTGGAACTGGAAGTGTTTTCCAGGTCGAGGATGACATGGGAGCAGAGGAGGGCTATGATGCAAGTCCCCTGGAGATCTCGTGGAGCGTTCATGCCCACGTAGTTGGGGGCCCCGTCAACAGGCGGATTACTTGGAGGGGAGATGTGACCAGCGGGGAATGACGGGGTCAGTCTGGCAGTTTTGGCAGTGAGAGAGTATCGTCAGAACAGTTCATGGTAATAATGATAATAATCATATAATAATAATAAAGGGGGTATTCCGTACCAATCGTCAGATTCGTCACAACATGGGGTGGATTACTGCAGTAGCCAAAACAATAATAGCCGTAGTTGGCGCCGGCCTGAGTCTGCGAGTCTACTCCGTGCTCCGTACTAAGTCCCCTTGTACTCCGCCTCTGAGTCAGGTACCGCATTCCCGAACCCCCCTCTCCTTATCGCGCTCCCTTCTCTTCCTCTCCTTCTCTCACTTCGGCTTCGCTTTAGACTTGACCTTCGGTCGATCGATCTGCAAAGTTACTATACCATTCTCCTCTGCGCACTTGCTGGGTATACGATCCAGCTGGTGCTGTCTGACGCCTATCGGCCTTATCAAAGCTTCCCCGCGTATCGAGAGCGTCTCCGCTCCAGATACGCCTGTATCCAACCACCCCCTCAGTACACCAACAGCTTACGATCAACCCGCACGGTAACATTTCATAGGTATGTCTCCAGCTACATCTAATATATATTCCTACGGACTATGTGTTCCAAATGAACTCACAACTGATGGAAGCCCTCGCGCCAGACCTAACCCTTCCTGGTGTACTTCAGCTAGCCCCCGCCTTCGTGATCCGCAGACGGCATCATCCTCTCCGTTCTCAGACCTTACATAGGTCTTGAGGGCGGTCATCCCGTGCTCGAGAACTCTTCTCGTTGCCTCTTCTCCTGAGGCAACTGGCTTGTTGAATGCCCCCGGCAGCCCCTGACGATTTGATCCGCCAGCACAGCCGGTCCTTGGAAGACGATTCCGCGCCCGCCCTGTCAGGCCCCGCCCACACCATTCAGGAGCATGAGCCAAGTGGAAAAAGCAAGAAGAAGAAGAATGGTAAAAAGGCCAAGGGGAGCAAGGCAACGGCCGAAGCTCCCCCAGAGGATCTGTACGGCTCCACCTTTACCCCGGACGGATCGCTCATGACTGACAGATGGCATAGAATCCCTGCAGTTTCTGCCCCTGAAGAGCCTCACTCCTATCCAGAGCCGAAGCCGGAACCTGAGCCTGAACCTGAACCTGAGCCAGAGCTTGATCGTGATGCTCCCCTTCCCGTAGCCTCACCCGTCCTTGATGCTCTGTCAATCGGGGAAACGGCAGAAAACGACCTCGCCACTAGGACAGATAGCTGGGCACAGGCAGTACCCTATGGCAAGAGTCCCCCTGCAGATCTGATGGACGGAGATCTTCCCAATGAATCTCCTCTCAACTTTCCAAGCATTCAGGAGCGTGGCGGCTTCAGTCAACCCTCCTCGGCATCCCCTCCGATTCGGATTCGACCGTTCAGTTACGGGAGTGGGTATCGGAGCAATATCCATTCGCGCCAGCAGTCGGTCGATCGGCGTAAGAGCCATTCATATGGAAGTCCGATGAGCAACCTGGCCCCGCCTCCGCATCTGCCTCAGGCCCATTTCTATGGTGCCCCGGACATTGATCTTCCCACCCAAAAACGCCCCGGCGATGGTGCCTACTCCTTCTGCAGCTTCGACACACTGCCGAGTATCTCGACCAAGACACCGCGGGTGGGGATGAATGTGATTGTGGTCGGGACCGATGGTGCTGTCGATGTTCTTGCTGTTGAAGATCGTCGTACGCGATTGGTGGGGCAGATCAGTGGGTTGAATGGTCGGGTCCTCGACGCCAAGATTCTATCTGGACAGCAGTTTACCGACGCAGTCGCTTCTCAGCCCCACGTTGCCATCATTGTGCATGGACCGGTCCCGCCCAATGATGAGGAAGGTGTTTCTGCCGCGGGCTCAGATGTGAACGAGATTCCCCCTTCCATGGCACGGGGCTATTCAGCTGAGAAGAGATTTGCAAGAGGCGAGTCTTCGTTCTACCAAACCAGATTAGAGGTGTATTCTCTCCGTTCTGGTGAGCATATGACAACTCTGTTTGCCAGCAAGCCAGTACCCTCGCAGGAGAATATTCCGGGTCTCCCATCCCTGGCACCCGCCCCAGTGGGTAGCTTGAGGCTATACCGCAGTGGGAACCATGTCATTGTCGCTTCCGGAATTAGTGGAGAGGTCTACGTATTCAGGCTTGCGTCGTCAGGTGTCTACCATTGCCTAGGAAAGACCTGGACCAACATTCAGACTGGAGAAGCTCGGCGATACTCTGCTTCGTCCAGTTCCACTGATGCTGACGGGTCTCACTATGAAACTTCTCGGGTATCAGTCGCAGAGCGGCCGGTCCTGGCCATTCAAGGAAGATGGTTAGCAATTGTGCCTCCCTCTTCTCACAGAGCCTCCATTCAAGGGACTGTCCCTGCGCATTTGATGCATGTCAGAGCGCAAGGAATGGAGACTCGTAGTCCGCCGACTGTGCCAACTGTGAACTGTGCCACAGATGCTGGCGAAGGAGAGAGTTTCCTTGACAAGGTTGCCAGAGGTGTGACACAGGAGCTGGTTAAAGGTGCCCGCTGGATGGGCGACCAAGGGATTCAAGCGTGGAACAACTACTGGAACAATGGGCAATCTTCTGCCCCCAGTACTCCACCATTGCGACCCACTCGGGGCCCGGACTCTCCAGGACATGGTTATGGACTTTTCCCGCCCACACATGCCCAGGATACGCAGGTGACCTCGTCTCCAGAGCCCGACGCAGTCTCAATCATTGATCTCAAACGATTCGATGACGGTGTGGACGCAAAGGCAGCATCTCTCCATCCCGTGGCTACTTTCCAAGTTCCCAACGGTTGCAGCTTTGTATCCCTCTCACCCAACGGATTGATGCTTTTCACTGCAAACAAGAAGGGGGATGTCCAGTATATTTGGGATCTGATGCAGCTCAAGCACTGCCGTGCCATGGCTTTCATGGCTGATGACCAGGCTGGCCAGTGTCCCAATGTTCGACAGGTCGCCAGATACGCACGACTGACTACGTCGAGTATTGTGGATGTCATTTGGACGCCCCCGGTCGGTGATAGACTGGCCGTTATCACACGCAAGGGAACAGTCCATGTCTTCGACCTACCTCGAAGTGCATTCCAGTGGCCTCCTTTCCGTCGAGCTCGTCCATCGGCCAAGAAGTCGCCACCTCCTGACCGTGCTGGGGACGAGTTGTCAGGCCCAGTAGGCGCTGGAAACCCGCTCTCAGCGGCTATGACTTTTGTAGGCGGCAAGACACAGCCTTTCCTCTCTGCGGTTCGAGATCGTGTCCAATCTACGGGATCGGGGTTCCCCCATGTGAGCGGGTTCGCTCTGCCAACTGCAGCTAGCATCAAGGGTGGCAAAGTTGTTGCTGCGGGACTTAGCAAGTCCGTGGGAGCAGCAGCCACCGGCACTGTGCAGACCCTTCGGCACGTTGGCGAAAACCGCCTTCATTTGGCAGGGCTTGCTCGGGACCCTGCTCCATCTCGAGTGATTTGGATCCTCAACAAGGGACTCCTCTTCATGGGCTTGGTGGATGATGGTCAGTTCAAGTTGTATCGTCTCAAGCGGAGCACGTCCACGAACAAGAATCGCCAGTCATACTCGGTGATTGGAAGCAAAGAAGGGCAATTCAAGTTACCGGGCTATTTGCAAAGCGTCTGTGGACCGGCGCCGCTTGTGCCCTACGATCCTGAAAAGGTTGTTCAAGCATCCCTTCTTCTACCTTCTGCTAGCTCCCAGCCTGTCAATACGGGCAGAACCTTTTTTCAGCCACTGTCTCAAGCTGAGATTGAGACCAACACACCCTACCAGCCGTTCCATACCGATCAGCGTGTAAGCCTTTACGTCTATCCAGCCGACAGCAAGGCCCACGTGCCCAGCGATCAGTGGGTCTTTGGTGATGACATTCCAACCACCAAAGTGCATGTGAGATCGTATAACAGCAGCGGTGATGACCGAGAGGACGAAGCTGATGAGGACGCTGCCATCCGCGGCGACTCGTTTGGGGCCGGTGGAGAGATGGAAAATCTCATCACCCTTGGCAACAGCACCGGCAATGTAGAAGAAGTTGTCATTACCACTCGTCGGAAGAAGAGACACTCCACTCCCCTTAAGGCCGATGACGGCTTTTTCGAGGATGATTGCGAGGTTCTGGACTTTGCTCGGGACCGGGTTTGAAGCCCTCCCCTTTCGATCTGAAGATTTTTCCGATGATTTAGAAGTTGCGCTTGCGCTCGGCGTTGGATATTTACAACCGGAGTTTGCCCATTATGTTTTCTATGAAATTGCATCCTATCCATGCTGGCTTGTCAGTTTTTCTGCCTTTCGAACTCGATTGCTCTGCGTTCATCTTTTCATTGGTTTTTCTGACCTTTTGTGCACTTTGCTCACAGAAACCCAAATACCCAAATACCCAAACCATGTACTGATTCCTGGCATTTGTTATAGACTGGAGGATGTCTCATGCTTTTTTTCTTATGCTCTATCGTTGGTTCTCGAGACAACCGTCCCTACCAAGGATTGTTCTTTCCGCTGGCGTTGGCGTTGGGTCAGAATGATCTTCTCTCTTCTTTGTGCCATTGATGCTTTCCTGCACGTCGAGCTTTTTACACTCGCTGGAAGCCCAAACGGCTATATTTGAACATGGATCAATCAATGCAACTGGGGCTACAACACCCCATGGTATTCAACATAGAAGCACTGACAACTTTCGACACTCTTATCATTCACGAGTACATAGATAGAATTTAAAATTACAGTTGAGAAAGATGACTACAAGAAGTTCGGAAAGACCTTAAAAAGGATTTTAAACTTGGGGCATGTCCAGCTGGACCATATATCCAATCTCTACTTTCAACCGCCTATACTCTCTCTATACAATCAGAATCACAACCTCTCAAACAGCGCCCGCACCAGCACCAGAAACCCCCATCTCCTCCTCCCACCACCCTCGAAAAGCTCTCAACCTCTCCGTTCTCACCCTGGCCATCCCCCTCCCCGTCCCAGTCTTCATCATCCCTTCCAACCTCTCCAACTTCTCTCCAAAATGCTCAATACAGTTCCCCATCTCCCACGCACCCCCCGCCGCAAACTTCTTCCCCTGCGCCCCCAAAAACGTAAACGTCCGCCCAATCCCAATCGCCCCAATCGCATCCAGTCGATCCGCGTCCTGCACAATCGCGAGCTCGGGGTACCCGTCTTCCTCGATGAGTCGTTTTATCAGGACCGGATCCTTGCACTCGGTTGTGTAGGAGACGTGGGAGACGACTGTTTGCACTTTTTGCGCGAGGGCAAGGGGCGCGCCGGCGTTTAGGAGGGCGGTTTGGACCATTGTGCTGGGGTCGATCTCATTTTGGTTTTCGGTGGTCATGGTGCTGGTTGCGGCGAGGGTGGGGAGGTATTTCCTGTCCCCGATGTCGTGGAGCAGAGCGGCGAGTTTGATAACTGCTGCGTCAAGGGGGACGGTTGGGTTGGTGGTTTGTTCGGAGGCGAGGATTTTGTTAGCCAGGTTGGCGACGCGGTGGACGTGGGCCGGGTTGTGAGAGGGGTCGTGGCCGGACATGCAGGTGTTGACGAAGGTGGTCATTGCCGTGTAGAGGGTTTGGAATTCGGGGCTTGTGATGTCCATTGTGTTGGGTGTCCTTGCCGACTTGCAAGTGTAGATTCGGAGGTGTGGTGTTAGGTGAATGTGCAGATTTGCCCCGCGACTAGGGGATAAAGGTGCTCTTTATAACTGAGGTTCGTGGGTGATAAGTAATCGGGTGTGGGGTGTTTTGCTAATTAGGATATTGGTGCCTAGCGATATATAATCAAGTGTCTGGACCAGTAACTACCTAGTTAATTACCCAACTGTACAGAGTAGTGACTAGTCCGATGGGATCAGCAAATCTTTTCTTCCCCGCAGTAAACAACGCGTCGGCGACTCGGCGGTGAGTCGTGCGGAGACCAGATCTATATTTGCAGGTACGGGCTATGTCTGTCGAGAAGAAATTATACTCCAAAACCATCATCCACCAATAGTATGAGGTACAAATATATGTCCATAGATCGTATTTCCCCCTGCATCGCTCCCTTGGTCAGTGCATTTTCAAATTGCGAAAGGCAACTTCTCTTTCGAACCTTCTCCACGCGCCATGCGGGGAGCCCCGTGGGGCGCGATCGGCGGAATGCGACAGGAAGATTCGATTCGATCGACGTTTCGGTTCTTTTCACCCTTTGGATTAGGACGCAGTGGAATGCTATGTCTACAAATCTCCTAAACGAGAAAGGTCTAAGGACATACAATTCCAGTACCAAGACATAGTATCGACGGCGAGATGTTGATGGTGACAGGGTGGTAGTTCCCCGAATTATTATTCGTATGTCATTCACAAAAGGCCCTAAATCCAGAACGAAAACTAGAACTAGAACCAGGTATCGATACTATCACACAAGTGAAAAGAAGGCAGAAGCGGTCATGCCAGACACGAGCAATCCTCCCGAGAACATGTTGCTTGGTAGTCCAACCTGGATCAATGGGTGATCCCACCGAAATCTCCATAGCTGCGCGCTTACAGAGCAAAGGCAGCCAGGACCAGACCGAAGAGGCCAGCACCAGAGGCGCCCAGCTTGATGTTGGCGGCGGCACCAGTAGACTGGACAGCGCCAGAGGAGGTGGCAGTGGCAGTGCCGCTAGACCCCTTGTTGGCTGTAGAAAGAGAAAGGTCAGTGAAAATGCTCTCAATTCACGTTTCGAAGGTGATACGTACAGTTAGAGCTGGAAGAGCCAGTCTCGGTAGCCGTGCTGCCGGAGGCAGTGGTGCCCGAGGAGCCAGAGGAGCCGGTGTTGGTGGCAGCGGCAGCAACGCCAGTGGCAGGGAAGAAGTGCGAGCTGTAGCACTTCTGCTCACAGTCGGCGTACTTCTGGGTGTCGGCGGGCGAGCCGGTGCCCTGAGGGCAGGCAGCGACACAGCTGTTGGTGTCGTTGGCCTGGTTGTCGCTGGGGCAGGGAACGTGGTAGCACTTGGCAATGCAGCAGACGTCGGTCGCGTTGCCTGTGGTCAAGGCGCGTCAGACATGGCAATTGATCATGGTGCGAACGATGCTGGCCCTGGGGAGTCACTTACACTTCTGCGCGCACTGAGCCTCAGCGCTAAGGGTGGTGGCCGGAGCAATCGAGGTGGTGGTGGTGGTGGTGGTGTCCGCGGCAGCCAGGGCCAGGAGGGTGGAGAAAGCAATCAGGTTGAACTTCATTTTGAAATGTGGACGTGGACGACGGAATAGAGACTGGACCGAGAACAGGTAGAGACTGGTGTTAACGAGTGACGGGACGAGGAAGCAAAGACGTGGATTGTGGAGGAGGGAAAGGAAGAAGGAAAGGACGACGAGTTAAATATGGGCAAAATACAGGCCCAGGCACAGGCACAGGCACAGCAGTCACCCAGTCACCCCAAAGCACAAATCACGGGCTCAATTGAGCCTTCAGCAGGGCGCATTGGCATGTTGGACGACTCCCACCCAAGTTACCCAACTGAACACCCCAGTCAAATCAGAACCCTTCCCCAAGCCTCTGAACGCACGAAAAAGCCTGGAAACACACTACCAATCCAAGCAGTGGCGCTAGCTCTGATTCGCTCTGTCTCAGATTGACTCTGGGGGACTCTCGAGACTGTTCCACCCGTTTCGGCTGGAATTAACGCCTGCGACCAGTGCACCACTGCATATCCTTTGCGGGCTGCAGGATGCACTCTGCAGGATGCTTTTTCGCCTTGCTTCATCTCCAGGGTACCTATGTACATCTCCCTTTCCTCCTCTCTGGGGGTTGAAAAGGGCCGTCCTTGGCCCTTTGAGGCCCCTTGACGCGCTAGCGACGCTAGACAACCCTGCCGCAGGACCCTGACGCCCCAGTGGATCTGTCAAATCTGGGGGTCCTGCACTCCGAGTCCGTGCCACTTCGTCCACCAGAGAATGAATCATATTAGCGGAGCTTCTGTCCGAATTTCGCTCTTTGTGTTCTTTTTATCAACCAGGGCCTAGAACCAATGAACTACATGAACATAAGTGCAATTGGTGGTGTTAACGGTACCAACATCAGCTTT
>JAXQJV010000857.1:0-12738 GCA_037042255.1 Penicillium sp. PG106-07D
TCAACAATACCAACATCAAGTCCCTCGAGGATCTCGTCCAGTACAACGAGGACAACTACGGTGCCGAGGGTGGCTTCCCCAGCATTCACCCCGCCTTCGGCTCCGGCCAGGACGGGTTCATCGCCTCCCTGGAGAGCAAGGGTATCATGGACGACACCTACTTCTCCGCGCTGGAGTACTGCCGACGCACCACCCGCGAGGAGGGTATTGACGCGGCTCTGAAGTACGGTAACCGCACCCTGGACGGCCTCCTGGTTCCTCCCGCTGTTGCGCAGAGCATCCAGATCGCCGCTCAGGCTGGTTACCCCGTCATCACTGTCCCCGCTGGTACCGACAAGGAATCCGGCATGCCTTATGGCCTGGCGATCATGAACACTGCCTTCTCGGAGCCGACTCTGATCAAGTATGCCAGCGCCATTGAGGATCTCCAGAAGACTTCTGGTACCAAGTGGAAGCGTACCCTTCCCGAGTGGCGTGGTTATCTCCAGCGCCCGCTGCCCGTGCCCTTCTAAAGTGCAGATTGGGCCAGGCAGAAGTCTGACATATGATAGAAAGGGTATATCCTGTTGCATATAGACCGCTCAGTGGTATCCTTGAGCGCAATGTATAATAGGACTCGATTAACGTAATTCACGGCCATGCTGGCCACCCTAAAACACCAAACTAAATGCGATTTTTCAGGTCAGGGTATATCAGTAACCAGAAGTTGTTTTTGCTCGATTTCGTGTAATTTTTAATTACTTAGTAGTATTGGAAATAGTCTATCATACCTGATATATTCAGAAAATTATTATTTACCTCTTGTAGTCGGGGGTTTGGTTGCACTTGGTGAACCGAGAAGGGGCCTTGGCGACGGATCTGTTTGGCATGGATGTTTGTAACCTCACTACTATAAAATAGCCTAGTTCTACTAGCAGAGAAAAGATACATGTGGGGATTCGTCCTTCATCAACCGCTCGTCTTGCTCGTCTTGCTCGTCTTGCTCGTCTTGCTTATTGCTCGCTTTGCTTTGCTGTCCGTAGCTTTGCTGTCCGTAGCTTTGCTGTCCGTAGCTTTGCTGTCCGTAGCTTTGCTGTCCGTGGCTTTGCTGTCCGTTGCTTCTTGTGTACATCAATGCGATATTGAGTGGCTATTTCTCTTGTGCCTCGACCTGCCAGAGCTTGATCAGGCTGCCTGGAGCGCAACCCCGCCGTTATCAAAAATACGTTCAGATCGAGCGATGTAGATAGATATATCAGTATTATGATGCCCTAAAATATTTCTGAACCAAATAAATGTACTTTAAATGATATATTGAACACGAGGATATAAGTTCTAGCCAGGTATACTTAAGCGTTGAATTATGAAGTTGCGCATTCATATGATGTTTTGGAATGGCCAAGAATTACGTTAAGAAGATAACACGGAGCTTTCAAACATTGCGATTATCGGTAGAGGACCATGACTTAGGTAGTGTTCCGCTCTTAACAACTGACCGTTTTGAGGCCACCACCTACCAAACCATCGATTGGTCCTTGGGGGCGGTACCCGACACCAAGGAGATGGAATATACCCATTCAGTTCCTTGATTTAGATAAGCTCCGCCAATCAATTCTCAATGTGGCTGGACAAAAGCGAACACGAATGGGGCCCGACAAATGCGAACACGAGTGGCTGACCAGCTGCGGGCCTGCGGCCATGCTCGTATTCCGCCACCACTGATGGCACTTATATGGAATCAATTATGCAGTCTGACGAGCTCCCTTCAAAAAGCTCAGACAACCCTTTCGCTCACCTGACATGCTCTGCAACACTTAAGCGCTTCAAATATTGTCGATTCATAGCTCTCTTATTCCAGAATCCACCTCAAGAAACACACTCACAAGCAAAGCAATGACAAGTCCAACGCAGAAAATCATCATCATCGGCGGCGGGATGTGCGGTCTCGCCTCCGCAATCGCAATCGCGCAAACCTTCTCCTCGCACGAGATCCAACCACAAATCACAGTCTACGAGCTCCGCGATTCACCCAGCACCTTCGGCGGGCCGGTCAATCTCACACCCAAGGCGGTCCGTTGCCTCGACAGGCTGGGCGTGTTCGACGAATTGAAGAATATGCGCGCGGGCTGTGAAGTAGACGGTATCCAATTATTCTCCATGCGAACTGGTGGCCAAATTAGCGCCCCGATTGATTATGCTGGTTCCGATGGGAACGGCTTCGGCGGGTACAAGGGGTGGAGGGTGATGCGATTCCAGCTCCTGTGTGCTCTGCTCAAGGTCCTGGAGCGATTTCCAACGGCGCAGATTGTGTATGGGAAGAAGTTGACGCAGATTAAGGAGGCCACAGACCAGGTGACTGTTCATTTTGAGGATGGCGGGGTGGATACGGGGGATATGGTGCTGGGTTGTGATGGGATCCACTCGGCGACGAGGAGGGTGGGTGTTGAGGCGGAAAGGAAGCCTGTTTACTCGGGATGGGCGGCGGCTTATGGGTTTGTCGAGGTGACGGAGTTGTTTGAGGAGGGAGAGAGGCCGTTCTTTGATACGACAGCGCTTGTTATGTCGAGGTATGGGTCTGCGCTGACGACTTTCTGTGACTCTGAGCGGAGCATGATTTATACGGTTTTGTTGATGGAGATGGAGGAGCAGGGGTCTCGGGAGGGATGGAAGTCTGTTGGAAAAGATCAGGAGAGGGTTCGTCGGGAGGGAGTTAGGCGAACGCAGGATTCCCCAATTCCCAAGATCGCGCAGATGATCGACAAGGTTGGGGACTGGACTCTTTACCCGATTCACGTTTTGCCTCCGAATGGTCGGTGGTCTACGGATCGCGTGTTGTTGCTGGGTGATGCTGCTCATGCGGTAAGTTCTTTCGACTTTGCATTGCCGATTCGAAGCGTCCTTGTGCTTATGAGGTCTCATTTCAGATGCCGCCCAAAGGAGAAAGTATTGGCCATGCCTTTGAGGATGCCATCAAGTTTTCACTCATACTCTCTCACTACAGGAGCGAGCCTCCACGCGTCTCGTTTGAGTTTTACGAAAGCGTTCAGCGCAAGAAAACCGAAGCTATATACAAGGCCTCGGCGACAGGATGGAAGTCTGGAAACGATATTGGAGCCATTGGTGGCCGGCTTCTGGAGTGGCTCACGCCGATTTATCTATGGTGGACGAAGGGGGACTCGGAAAAGGATCTATGGACAGATCCGACCGATATCCAATTTCCTTAGATAATGACCCCATGGTGATTCTTCTGTCGTGCATTGAATACTTACACAATCAACTAGTGGCAGCAATGACCTCAATGCTAGGATATTTCCAAGCGTGCTCGCATGAAAGCATTTTTAGCCACAGGACCTGGTTGTTCAGAAGAGATGGAACATCATAGCTTTTGATTAAGCAGTCCTGCAGGACGAATCACACAGGCAAGTGGTTTGTTTGTTTGGCCAGAGACTTTCCTGGAGCTTTCTTCGGCCATCTCTTGCACGTTGCTTTCTAGATTCTCAATACTCGCGAGTAGCTTCTCTCTTCTGCTTCTTGGTATATTTGAAAGCTCATTTCGACTCTCGGATATCGCCCCCGGCAAGCCGCTTATGATTTTCAACCTTCGGATGCTCACCGTTCATGGAATTCTATTGCAATTCTCGATATTGCTTCTTCAAGCAACTCCTGCTTCTTTTGGTTTAACCATGTTCCATGGGTCTGTACTCCGTATATGACTGCACAATACAAGTGGGTACATTCCGGGCCCACCGCTCCTGCCAGTCACACCAACCAGACTGATTCATATAGTATGCACTTCTATATACAGATATCCCGACCGAAAGTGGAGTATGCAGACCTTCTAGAAGCCGTAATATGTGAGTCTATGCGGACGTAAGCAGAATATGGACTGTTCAAAGGCTAATCTTCGGATGAAATTTAGTCGTCCCAGGACAGTCCATCTGATCCATTTGATAGACCTGTGTGGATCCCCATCCACTGCACTACGCTAACCGGAATTCGGCAAAGATTGCAGATCATTGGAAAGCACATCAACAATCACTTTCAAAGAGCTTGATATCATTGATGCGAAATTTCTCGATGCAGACCCCTCATTGATCGACAACCCTTGATTAAGACGGGCAGAGTCCCGTGTTGCCAAGGCCAAGCTTATGAGATGATGTGTCTGTTGAAATTACTTTCTGAGATGCCAAGACGGAGGAATCGTGCGCTCGATTGCTGCAGAATTGCAAAGCGAACTAGCTGAGCTGCTCTGACACCCGCAGCCAGGCCGGAGGAAATCAGAGGGTCGGGAGCAGGACATGTCGCTGCATAATGCCGAAGATCTTCCGCTCTGTTTCGCCCCTGAATACGTCTTCTTTGCAGCAGACACACCCTCGAAAATAGAGTGAGGACGGGCTGACCACGGAGTCAGTACTGCATCGAGGAGAGTGGGGCACCGCCGATATGGATGGTGAAACAACTTCACGCACCGAGCTAGTTCTCCAACGAGTCGAACGGAACGCCTCCATATGACGCCCACTTGCGACCGCGCTGGTGCACACTTTAATCAATCTCAAGCCGTGGAATTATTATTGCAGGTCCACCATGCCGAGCCTATTCACCCATTCGCCCATCTTCAAGCCTAGCAGTGCACTTGAGGGAGTGCACTCCTTATTCAATACTGCTTTGAGTCGTCTGACTCGTGCAAATGGCACTGACACGAAGCTTTGCCCAGCTTTGCCCAGATTTCAGCAACGTGGACTGCCTCCCTCTCCGCCGGAGTCCACCCTTTCGCTCCTGCTCCTCCCCGCCGGCCGGTCGTCCGAATTGAACTAAGCTGCCCCTGGCGATTACTCCGCTATTAGGCCTGGAACAAAATGCTTTCCTCTCTCTTGTGGATGAGTCTCAGTGGGTAAGGTCTTCTCCTTATTCGCCGGATCTACGGTGGTGTGCCCAGTATCGCTCCCCTGTCTTTACTGGAATTCGGAAATACCAGAGACTAATTCTAGTTCCAGGAGTGTATGGTGGGTAGCTGTGGATGCCGGAGCCAAGAACTCATACCGCACTATCAACTCCGTTGTTTGGCCATACCGTTCGTCTTATCATAATCCAGAGCTATTTGATAAGTATAGGTATAAGATGCACACCACATCCCGCCATCGACAGCCCTCTCGTACCTCATCTCTTTCATTAACTTCCATGCTCGGGTTCTCCTTGTCGCCATGAAGTTCACTGCCCTGATCGCAGCTTTCGCTGCCCACGCTGCTGCTGTCAGCGTCTCCGGTGCCGCCGAGGGTTTCGCCAAGGGCGTCACCGGTGGTGGCTCTGCGACTCCCGTCTACCCTTCTACCACCAGCGAGCTGGTCTCGTACCTTGGTGATAGTCAGGCTCGTGTCATTGTCCTGACCAAGACCTTTGACTTCCGTGGCACCGAGGGTACCACCACCGGCACTGGCTGCGCTCCCTGGGGTACCGCGTCTGGATGCCAGGTTGCCATTGACCAGAACTCTTGGTGTAAGAACTATGAGTCTAGTGCTCCGCAAGTCTCGGTCTCCTAGTAAGTGGAATCGTTCTTCCTGGAGGAGGAATCGGATAGCGTATGTACTGACACTCTACTAGTGACAAGGCCGGTGTTCTCGGTATCACCGTCGCCTCCCACAAGACCATCATTGGCTCGGGCTCCTCCGGAGTGATCAAGGGCAAGGGGCTTCGTATCGTCAGTGGCGCCAGCAACATCATCATCCAGTATGTCTTCATCTCCAGATGTGTTGATAGAATTTTCTCACTAACAGCTATTGCGCTAGGAACATCGCAATCACTGATATCAACCCCAAGTACGTCTGGGGCGGTGATGCCATCACCATCGACAACAGCGACATGGTCTGGATCGACCACGTTACCACCGCCCGCATTGGCCGCCAGCACATTGTCCTCGGCACCCAGGCCTCCAAGCGCGTGACCATCTCCAACAGCTACATCGACGGCTCGTCCAGTTACTCTGCCACATGCAACGGCTATCACTACTGGGGAATCTACCTGGACGGCTCCAACGACTACGTCACACTGAAGGGTAACTACATCTACCACACCAGCGGTCGGGCGCCCAAGGTCCAGGGCAGCACCCTCCTGCACGCAGTAAGACGCCCCCTCGTCCCCCAAATAACCAAAATAACCTCAACTAACACTAACATCTCCCCTCAGGTCAACAACTACTGGTACGATAACTCCGGTCACGCCTTCGAAATCGGCTCTGGTGGCTATGTCCTCGCCGAAGGCAACGTCTTCCAGAACATCAACACCGTCGTCGAGTCCCCCATCAGCGGGCAACTATTCACCTCGCCCTCCGCCACCGCCAACAAGGCCTGCAGCAACTATCTCGGCCGTGTCTGCCAGGTCAACGGATTCGGTAGCTCTGGCACTTTCAGCCAGTCTGACACGGGCTTCTTCTCCAAGTTCTCTGGCCAGAATATTGCTTCTGCGACGGCTTATACTTCTGTGGTGTCAAGCGTTACTGCTAATGCTGGACAGGGCAAGCTGTAAGTTGGGTCTTGTAGTTTGAGCCTGAGATGGGGCTGTGACATGAGCTGTGGTTTCATTGGGGCTGGGATTGAGTAGTGGTTGCAGTGTTTTAGGGGATGTGGAAGGATGTTGCTTCACTGTACTTCGTGTATTTTATATCCAGTGACTGTTTCTGACTGGTGATGGGTGCTGCTTATCTCTCTTGTACAAGATATAGTCGCTCGTACTGGAATCTTTCGTCGGAATTCTTCTTTGCATTGTAATACTATTCGCTCATTTGTAATGGACGAACACACTCCGACTTTTTGCGGCCTATTCTCCTTGCACACCACATTGCAAATTATTTGAAACCTCGCATGCAGGATTCCTATTGGAAACTGTCCCAGCTCATAGTCTCTTACAAACTACTTGGATTACCTTCCGAAAAAGATGGTTTAAAAATGAGAATTTGCTTCATTGATCAGTACACGCTCTCAACGCCCGCTAACAGACAAAGACTTCGGCTAGACCGAATCATGAGTGAGTCATGAGTAACAATATTCAACAAATCTCCCCCAACGTAAACAATCAGGCTCAGTCGCCTACTGGCCTACTGGCACCTATGCAAAAACCAATGCCCAAAGAAAGAAAGCCAGTGAGAAAACATGAAGTTCCGACCTAATTGACAATGATCAAACCAGGCCCAGCGAGTGTCCACTTAGCCACGCTGCTCGCATTACTGAATGGACCGCCAGTCTTTGTCACCGTGGCGATGGTCAAGCCGTTCATCTCAAAGTCATCGAATGGGAAGAGAGCTTCTGCCTGAACCTCGCTGCCCTCGCGGCTGATAACGCGGAGGGGCTCGACAATAGGAAGGTTCTGCTGGTTGATATAGGTCATCCAAAGCGAGTCTTCGGCCTCATTATCCTCGTCATTGAACTCGACAGTGATGTTCTGGTTGTGAGGGCCCGGCGTCGAAAGAATCTTCAAGCCTTCAAACGTACGCAGTGGGATCTCGTTGATGTTGGGGCAGCTTCCGGGAACGACAAAGTCTTGAATGGCCGTAAAGGCAAAGTTGAGGTCGCTGGTGGTCAAGAATGGCAGTTCACTAGGGATCTTGCCCTGCGTCGCACGGAACCATCCCTGCTGCTCTCCTTCCTGGCCAATGACAGAGGCAATCTCGCGAGCGAGACCGACATCGTGGCCCAGAGCGAAGCGCTCCACCACATCTTGAAGTGTACCCAGGACGACGTCGGTGAAGGTCGCGGCCAGTGCAATGGCCGACTTGAAGTCCGAGACGGGGAACTTGTACTCGCAGGGCTGGATCTCGTTCTGGCTGAAATGTTTCAAGGCATCGTTGGCACGGATGGCATGCAGTTCCTCTTGCTGTAAAGCGAAGGTTGTCAGTTCACGGGACACCTGAAGATCAGTATTGGTAATACACACGGCAAGAATTGCCTTCAACGCATCCAGGACATTGACATTGGCCCCCACTTTGTCGATATCGTAGCCCTCGACTTTGTTTGTGATGTTGTGGATCAGTTCATTGAAAAATGCGACCTCGAAGAGCTCGTTGAATGCAATCAACTGCAAGTTCACGATGCCGTCGCTGCTGATCACGGGCGGAGGAGGACCATTGGGCAGAGTGCCATGAGCCGCTTGCTCAATCAACTTTAGCTCACTTGGACTCGGATCGGGCATTCCATCGGGCAGTTGGCTGTTCCCAGTTGGAGCGGCCGTGGCGAACAGTACCAGGCTCGAAAGAGCAAAGGTGATTGCGGAAATGCGCATTTTGGCGTTGTATACAGGGCTTTTGAAATATCAGATGACAAGATGGGGAGAAGAAAAGAAGAAGGATGTGGAAGAATAAAAATCGAAGTGCTGAGCTATGGAGTTCAAGGAAGACTGAATGATGAATGGAGAGAAACAAGAACCAAGGCGAGGATATCGCCGACTTCTAAATACTCAACCGGTTGGCTGCTCAGCAGGCAGGCTCATCACTGAGGAAGGCACATCCTGCAACCTTGAGGGTAGCTGACCGCCAGTGCGAAGCTCCTGATTTGTCATTAGCATCGATGTTAACATCGCGGAAGCTCCAGGAAAGCGTTTGTGTGAGGCGCTGTGTGACCGCGGAATTAAATTTAGTTGGCCAAGCAGAACGCCCGGCTAACTATCCCCGCTTCCACCTCGGAATCTAGGTGGGTTGGCGAGTCAGTGAGATCTTGAAAGCTGTAGGGCTTTGCTGGATCTCGATCCACAGGGAATTAGTTCAGCCACCACCAGTAGGGCTATTATTGTGACATTTTGGTCTCATTATTGGTAGACGTGGCAGTGCATTAACCCGATCGCGGAAGTGTGCGGCTGTTTCTTGTTTGGAGGCTATGCCAGCGATCCCGCGGGATTATTGTTGTTAAGCTTTGGGCGTGGGGCGCACGTCTAAGAAAAGAAAAGCGCATCAGCTTAGTGGGGGCAGAAATGATTTGAGAAAAGGAACTCTATTTGACATTTTCCTTGTCAGTATAATGCAGGATGTATGGGCATATAGAAGAGTTAAAATAGCTCAAACCTCAATCGAGACATCCACAAGAACATGCTACTGTCGCTTCATTATTTTGAGGCTTGCAATTTCAACTAAAACACTTTTTTATTAAACTCCTATGGTAGAAAATCGTGGTATAAGTGGGTGGGTAAGCTTCAGATCATGAATGTCATCCCGTTTAGGGAAAAGCACTTAGGCAACAAAAAATTATCAACGCCTCCGATAATGGTTAGCCCTTCCGTCATAATCATAACGGATATCTTTCCTGACTTCGGTCAAGTCGACATGGGCCACGGCTGCTTCCTCGCCATCGAAGATCTTGGCCAGCTCTTCAAGAGTAGGGCCACGAGTCTCCACGTAGAAGAAGTAGACGAAGAGAAGCTCGATGAAGATCCAAACCTAATCAATATTAGTGATTTTCCAGGTAGATAGAGTATACTTGGAAATGGCAACACATACCGTGTAGATGAGTGACAGATTCCAGTGGTGGGGCAAGTTCTCCCAAGCGATCGGGTTGGTGTAGCTAGCACGGCTCGGTCAGTATGGCAATGTCAGCTTGTAAAGCGGGGCTGCTTACTTTCCAAGAACCAGAGAGGCTTGGACCGTCAGGTTCATGATCATGATACCCTTGGCGCGTAGTCGGTAGGGAAGGATCTCGAGTGAGTAGGCGACCAAGAGTCCAGACCACGCAATAGCGTAGAAGATTGAGAACAGCCAAACAAAGACGACCTGAGGGTAGCCAGCGGTCCTGACATCCCCGGTCTTCTCGTAGATGGAGGAAGTGATTGTCCACGCAAGGAACATGAGCACCATGCCCGCGGTGGAAACCAGGAAGAGAGGTCTTCGCCCAACTCGGTCAACGAAGAAAGCACTGCTGAAACTGATGATCAAACTCAAAAGGGTTTGGCCACCGTTAAGCTAGGCCAGATTGTTAGCTCATCCATGCATACGGGTACTAGGCTTAAGACGAGTCATTGAACATACCGGGATTTTCTTGGTCTGGTCAGTGATACCCATGCTGTTATAGATCAGGCTGGTGTAGTTTGTGAACAAGGCATTGCCGCTGTACTGAGAGATGATGCCCAAGGAAATTAAAAGAGCCAGACGATAGCGGTTACCCCGGGTTCGCATGAAGTCCAGGTAACTGCTGCCTCTTTGGAAGATCATCTCCAAGCGAATGGTCTCCTTGATTTCGCGGTACTCGAATTGGACGGTAGCATTGTAATAATCGCCATTGCCATGGTAGTAGGCCAGGGTATCGAGGGCTTCATCGTATCGCTCCTTGGAGATCAGCCAACGAGGAGACTCTGGGACCCCTGAAATAGAATTAGCGGCGGTTTGAAGATTCTTGAAGAGAAACTTACACCAGATAAGCGCGATCTGGATAACGGCGGGGAAAACCTGGAGCAGAGTCAAAGTTCTCCAGGACCAATCGTTGGGAATGTACATCGTGCCCCATGCAATCCATGCGACGACTATACGATGTCAGTATGGTAATGTAGGACCATGCCAAGGATGCCTACCCAATGCACCCAGGTTCCACAAGCAGTTGTAGATGGTAGTGACCTTGCCACGGTGCTGGGGATGGCAGATCTCGGTGAGAAGAACCGGGGAGGCCATTTGGGCCAGACTGTTGCCGAAGCCGAGGAATAGACGACCGGCGACGTACACTGTGATGAAGGTCAGCGGTAGTCATGACCACTCCATAGACCAGCTGATACATACTGTCATAGTCCTTGCAGAATGCACCAAGGATTCCACCGAGTATCATCAGGAGACACCCGATGATGATTGGGACCTTCCGGCCCCAACGATCGGCCATGATGGGACTATATCGGCTAGAGTCAGTGAAAAATCGTTTGATTACGAGTGAGCTTAAATTGATTATGGACGTACACGAATGGGAAACTCGCCAAACTCCCAATCTGGTAGATCGCGTTCATCAATCCCAGCTTGGAGCCGGAGGGGGTGTTGAAAAAGCTTTGCCATGAATCCAAGTTCTGGGAGGCATTAAGCATCATTCTGCAGTCCAGAGTCAGTCTCAATTTGCTCCATATTGAGTACTTGGAGAGTACTTGGAGCCAGACGCTTACCCATCGTAACCAGTAGTCGCAGATGCGACACAAAGAACGGAGGCCCAAAAGTAGAGTCTTCGCAGACCGGGTTCACGCCACCATTTGACATGCTCGAGCTCGGGGATCTGAGCCTGGGCGACCTCGACCTCCCGGGACTTGAGGGGCATGGTACCTATAGAGTATACTCAATTACAGAGGATGTGATCCAACGAAGTGAGGTCTTGACCAGAACCGCAAGACAAGCGCTAGAAGGTCCTACATGCTACGAGACTATCCCCGTGGGGGATTACGCCAGACTTTTAAGCCATTGGCATCCGCCGTCCTCAAACCCTGGTCTTCAATATTAATTGGCTAATGTCGCGTGGCCGTTCTGGAACCTGATACACGATTTACCCCAGTTTTCTTCGGCATTGACGGAAGGCCCACCACTACCAGGAAGTGAATTCATAAGGTTTGACCTCACGAGGTGGCACATGGATGTCTCGGAGGGAATCACGCTAATGACTAGCCATCACATTCAATAGCCGTATGCAAGGCTGGACATGGACAGCCCATTGGTTTATTCTGGCTAAACAAGACTGTCGGCACTCGCAGCCTTGCCGTAGAGAGGAAAGCTTGAGACTAGATTCCTGGCGTTCGCTTCGAACAGCAGGCACTGCCAGGTACCACGCCCGGCAATATCCCTTCTTGCCAAAGGGTTCCGGCAAGGTCAAATCATCCGTTGCGTGGAGAAATGCAGGTTGATTGGGATTCTCAGAGGCATGGGGAGGATACATGACCAACTTCACCTGGCTCTGCAGCAGACACTGCGTGTTTCAGCCATTCATGGATGTCGCATCTATTCCATTGGATGCGAGTCCTGTGCCCGACTCTTTGCCATAAGATTTCTGAGGGGCCTTGGAAATCGGACGGTCTGAATACGAGTATCCGCTCCTCCACAACTCCTCCAGTTCAGTACGGTCAGCCAGGGCGGAGGCTCGCTAGGCGATAACTAAGGATTTGTGTTGGACCGAGTTTACGGACCAGCCCCGTTTCCTTTTGGGGGGGAAAAATACTTAAACAGAGGCGATGGGTGTGGTTGCTGGTACAAGTGCAACCGAATGTTTGCAGTGTTTAGAGTTCTGTAAGCCTGCCTCTGACCTGAGAGCAAAAGTTTGCTACCCTCAAGGCTTCAGCTGGCGCAGGGAAGCGATGCCCAGTCTGATTCGACGATGGAACTTCTTCCGTGGCTAAATGAGCCTACCAACTAGGCTAGGCAGTTGGTAGCAGGAGCACGAGCCTCGAGTTTCAGGGACTCTCACGAGATCAGCCATTCAAGAGAGTCCAAACTGGCCGGGGTACAGGTCGCACCAGGGGAACAGGCTAACAGCCCGACACGGTTAGCGGCATCGAACGCCACCCACTTGCGGGGAGGTGCACCATTGGGTGTTGGGCTGTCCAGACTCCAGAGTCAAAGGGTAGATTTTCAATTTAGCCGGGTTCCCCTCTTCGCAGCATCATTGAGTCACAGAAACCAGAGGGGAGCAGCGGGGAAGAGTGTCCATGGAGGGAGCCTCTGTCCTTGTTTGTCTGGCGAGACTGGCAAGGGCATGTTTAAATGAAGATATAAAAATAAGTGCACACCCTATTTTAAAAGGTGATAGCCTTAAATTTATAATAAAGAAAAGA
>JAXQJV010000858.1:0-12720 GCA_037042255.1 Penicillium sp. PG106-07D
GATTGAGACAGATACACTCCCATCGTAGTATGAACTTTGTCAAGTCACGGGATGCGATCGCAGATCGGCAATTGGATCTCTCTCTTCTCTATTCCCTCTGGCTCTCCCAATTCCTCTCACCCCGAGCCCTCCCTGGACTCTTCACGATGAACTCCACGAATTCTAGCCCAATATTCGCGGCCGCAGGACGGAACCTGATTGACACCGACGTGCTGCAAGAATATTCCCTCATGATCTCATCCTGCATGTGGGTGCTGATGACCCTAACGAACCACGATTGGCAGCTGAAAAGATCGACCCACTCGCGGGCTGCAGAACCCACTGACTATCGATCCGAGTATCGATCGGGCTGAGCTGAAGGCTGACGCTCTCGATGGTACTCCGTATGTGAGGTGGGGACAATAAAGCTTTGAGACGGAAAGAAGCAAACAATGCCAAACATACATGATGGTCGTCCCTGATCAATTGTCGCGCCGCTCAACGCTCCAAAAAGTTTCACCGTGTTGGTAAACAGCGCTACGAAATTCAAGTTCGTCTGCAACACAGGTATCATGTCCACATCCTCTGGCCAGTGCCTGCCGATTCTCGTTTTCTCGGAAATGACAGCAAGGCACCCGTGGTCATCTCGAGTTTGTGTACCGTGGGGGCCGATCGCTGCCATGCCTGCTCATCAATCTGCTCACTCTGCAGGATTAGCGGTCTTGAAGCCAATCACAGCAATCTGCAAGCGGCCAGCCCCAGCGTTCTTTTGGTCGTATGATCTGGTTCATGCCATCATGGAGCCTTTTTCCCTGGTTGACTGCCGCCGCTTAGCCAAGTTTATTTCATCGACGGCCTCCTTGCACTGAAGTACCCTTTGAAAGGGAGTCATGATGGTTGACCAGATGGTGCCAACCTCCTCAATGGCCGTGCCGTGCTTGCCGCTCTTTGTCGAGTGTGAGCCTTGACAGCACGGCTTGTCATTTTTGAGCACAGCTTGGCGGGGGGTCTCCATGTCCCACGCCAGCCAAGCTCGTGTGTCAGTGACTCCACTCTGCCAGACCATAGCATTCTAGCTGCGAGAGCTGCATTTTGGAGAGTGTTGAGCTCTGCAAGGGACGCCGATCTCGACGATCTCTGCAGCTCTGCAAGTTGGGTCCCCAGTGACAAGCTATGAAGCCCGCTTGTTGCTTCTCATTGACCCAATCGTGATCTTGGTTAGCGCGGCAAGTGGGTTTGGTCACAATTTTATTGCATCGCAGCTGCGAGAAGCAAAAATGCGCCCAATTTTTGATTGCAAGAGCTAAAGCCGGCAGGCTATAAAGCTTGAGACGTAGCCTTCCCCAATGTTGAACGGGTTCGTGGTTGCCTCTGTCGTGCTCCTCGGATCCTTCTCTTTATTCGGCGAGTCATCATGATCTCCAGAATTACGACCGTTTTGGCCATTATCTTGTCTCTGTGGAGTTTTGTGGCGGCTGTGTCAATTCCTAAGACAGACTACGATGTTATCGTCGTTGGCGGTGGTCCCGCCGGTCTCAGTGCGTTGAGTGGTGTATCCCGTGTCCGCAGAACCGCACTGCTCTTCGACGACCAACAGTACCGCAATGGCCCTACTCGTAACATGCACGATGTCATTGGCAATGACGGTAATAGCCACACAAACCTAATACATTCATGATCTTGTTCAGCCTCCCGACTAACCAAAATATAGGCACCCCGCCCGCTGACTTCCGCGCACTGGCTCGCGAGCAAATCTCCAAATATCCCACCGCCCATTTCAAGAATGTGACTGTCAAATCGATCACTCCCATCGGTACCGACGAGGTCTCTGCCTTCTCTGTTGTTGACGCTTCAGGCAAGAACTACACTGCGCGCAAGATCGTTCTCGGCACTGGTATGCGCGATGTTCTTCCCGACACGCCTGGTCTCCCGGAAGCCTGGGGCAAGGGTATCTTCTGGTGCCCCTGGTGCGATGGCTACGAGCACCGAGACCAGCCTTTTGGTATTCTCGGCAACCTTTCCGATGTGGTCGGCAGTGTGTTGGAGGTGAACACTCAATTCTCCGACATTATTGCCTTCGTCAACGGCACCCAGACTCCAGCGGGAGAGGCCGAAGCCACTGCAAAGCACGAGGACTGGCGGGCGCAGCTCAATGTCTGGAACATCACCATTGAGAATCGCACCATTGCCTCCATTGAGCGCCTCCAAGATGGCGAGACGCACCAGAACAAGACTGCCGATATGCAATTCGACAAGTTCAGAGTACATTTCACCACCGGCGATCCTATCGATCGCGCCGCATTTATTACCAACTTTGCCGCCGTACAGCGCTCTTCGCTGCCGTATCAGATGCATCTCAATGTTACTCAAGAGAAGATCAACGTTGATGCCAGTGGCATGCGTACGAACGTCACGGGTGTCTATGCGGTTGGCGATGCCAATAGCGACGGCAGCACTAACGTGCCACATGCCATGTACTCTGGCAAGAAAGCCGCGGTCTATCTTCATGGTATACTGATATCTTCCTCACTCTCCCTCCAGTCGCCTTGCTAATACATCACTCTAGTGCAAATGTCCCGTGAGGACACCGCATCCAAAATCTCCAGGCGTACTGGTCTGAGCCACCGTGAGTTGGAGAAGGAGGCTAACCGCGCCATTGGCCGCAACCTCGAGCCGCAGTGGGAGAAGATCCAAAAGCGCAACTAAAAGTGCATTCGTCTTTTCGCTGATTGCTTTGAGGGGAGTTTTCTCCAGACCTGGGTCGTTCGGGCCTGCGTGCTGTCAATACTATGTTGCATAGACTACGAGCAGTTTTATGACCGTTGTGGATGCTTTATTGGTACTTTAATTAATTCAACAAATATGGACACGTTCCCCTTTCAATTCGAGTTGTGTCCGTCATCTTGAAGAGAGGTTCAAGTTTCTTTTGGCTGACTCTTTCTGTCCTATAACTTTCAGCACTATGTTCATTCACCCCCCAGCCGCTTGACTGTGTTGCCAGCTTCCCGTTTCCTTTTCTCTCAATTCGTCCACCCAATATTCTTGCTCGCCAAAGCAAAATTGGATGGGAAATAATCTGCGGTAATCAATCTGGTAGCCTCAGTCCCTAAGCCGAGGTTTGGTTACTTATCTCGGAAACGCTTGCGTAGGACCATACCTCGAAGTAAATGCGCGCAGGGAATATCCGCAAAAGTACAACCGGATAGCAAAAAGCACGCTGACAACATGGATCGCGGCCATTTCGCAAACATCGGCGCCGACTCAATTCAGTTCGCAGTGTATAAGGAAAGAAGCAAGCCAATGGTATTGCGGATGACGAAAATGCTCACCAGAGCCTCACCGTTTACCTATCTCACTGTCAGTCATCGAAAGAAATACTGTGCGTGGAGAACACTCACCAGCTTATACATTTTGAGTGCCTCAGTGACTGCAACGTTGGAATTAGCTGCTACGCCAAAAGCTTGCATCGAATATCCAAATGCAGGGCCAATCTAGTGCATCTTGTGTGCCACGCAAAGTTCAAATATCAAGATGCTGGCGGGGTCATTAGTGCCCGGAATAATTATGGCGGGCAGGCGGTACTCAGGAAGTCGAGGGCCACCGTGTCGGGCTGTACATCGGCTCGAAATGACATCGATCATCCGGCCACCGAGATAAAAGGCGAACAGACATGGACCCGATGAATCCAGATAAGGAGAGCAGGCCAATATCGCCTAAGCTCCATTTCGGCCTTGTAATGTACGGGTGGAAGTCAACTGCACGACAATGTTCCTAGTCATTATTTTCACGAAAAACCAGGACGATCATTCGTGTGGTGCACCTACCAACCGACAGAGATACCGATAGTAAGTGAGCATCAAATAAGAGGAGGATATGTCTCGTTGCCAAGGATGTCCAATAAGGCCCGAAGAAAAGAAGCATCTCGATTGAAGCCCAAAGTCAGACGCTTGCGCGTGGGCTCCCTGTTCTGTCTTTTGATGTGCGATGTTTCTCGAAGAGTGAACACAGCTACCACTAAGACAACGCCAACGGCAGTAAGGAGGAAATAACACATCCAGCGCCAGTTCTCCTCCTGGATAAGGTATGCATTGATCGGAGGTCCCAGGAACAGCCCGGCCACTGGTCAGCGCCAAGTGGAAAATCATCATGTAGTGTCCGTGATTCTGGGACACTCAGCCTAGGTTAGGATAATTAACGTAACTATTGCATAGATTTAATTTTGTATCAAGGTCAACAATAGCTGTGATCAGCCAAGGGTGTTGTGCCGGTACATAGTGAGGAGCATTTTTGTAGAGGGGCAGAGTAGGCAGCGTGGAAGGTTATCATTTGAAAAAGGCTCAGAGTGAGTACCCAGGTGCGACGGCCTAGTGGTCCGTAAAGCCCCAATATGGCTATCCAGGTTTCAGCTAACTAAGGCCGGCTGTCTGAGGCGGAGGGATGAAGCTTGTGTGGATCTCGCTCAGGTGGCGGTGCCCGGGTATTCTTTTTTTGTCTATACCCATGGGTTGACCACACAAGATTTTCACTTTTGTAGATTTTTTAAAAGAAAATTAATATTAGGAGAATGAGATACAATTAAGGAGTTTTTGTATAGTTATTTCTAAATTTTCAAGTACGAGTAGCGCTTGTGGGAGCGTGTTGAATGTTAGCTGTCGCACCGAGATGGAGCTTGTGACCATCGCGAGCTGGAAATGGAGCATCGTCAGAGCATCGACTTTCGTTTGTAGGGTGAACCGGAAGTTGCCGGTTCGATTCACAAACGTGGAGTCGATTTCTTTTTTGACTCTTTGCGAGAGATGGCGCGTCGACTCTTAAGGAACCATATCCGCCACCACTGCAAGTACTGTTGCATCTGCAGCGGCAGCAGAGGAACCAGAGCAGGTGCGAGCCGCAAGCACCTCGCCATATCTCGTAGCTCTGCTAGACCAGACTTTCATCATACATAGTCCTAGCATGGCAAGGAGATAGACGGTGCGATTCCGCTCACTCGTGTAAGCGTGACCCAGAAGACATTCCCGACATCGAACATGAACACATTGAAGCAGACCAGTTGTCCAGCCTGGATTTGAGTGACATGGGACTCTTGAATGACGGCCTGAGTCGCAACAGCGAAATTACTGGAATTAACGTTGGCCAAGAAGGGGAACGAGTAGAAGGGGGGGTATGTGGATAGTCTGGCAGAGAGGGACCAATTTCATGAGGGTCGACATCAGGATTTAGTTTGCATAAGTTATGGAGAGCTATAAGTGATCTACTGAGGATTGTTCACATCTTGGCCTTCTATAGAGAGCTTCAAGTCCGGCATTGAGCGATCATGGCTTTGAAATGGTTCCTCGGGCGATCAACGCTCGTGAGCCCTTCCCCGCAGTTGAGTGGAGGGACACATGAGCTGTAGCGAGTTGTTGGGTTTCACTGGGCCCCGAGAGATGGGAGATTCCTTGCGGGAGGATTGTGGGTTTGTGGAGAAAGAAGTTGTTCGGCATTTCCGATTGTAAGTTGAGATCTCCTTGGCCTTAACATCTTCCTGGGTAATGACTATCGTAGGGAGGGATCATCATCCATCTGGTTACTAGCTGCTCACTAGTGACCAGGACAGACTTTCCCTCTATTATCCTTGGGTTCTAGCCAGCTTATCGGAACATGTGCTCGACAGATCAACTGGTTGTCAAACACTCCCGTCTGGAGACACGGTACTTGAAGATTCTGTGTGTTGAGTTTCGGCGCATTGAAGCTTCTCAGCCTGGTCCAGCTAGATTAAGGTCAGCATTTGGAATTTCCGAGCTGGGGTTAGAGCATCTGAGAGGTATTTCCCGTGCGGATATCGTGGTTGGCGCAACGGATCAGCCTGTAGTGGAGTTGCATCAGCTTGAAACTCCAAGTCTCCGACGAAACTGAGTAAGTAGAATGAGTAGGAAACCTGGGAAAGATGACTTGTGGACCGTAGTCCACAAAGTCTCGGCCAATCAGTAATGGAAAACTGGAGGGATGTGACTTATGTAGCGTCATGGAGGTGGTTCCAATTGGAATGTTGGTAGGGTTTGGCTTTGGACTATACAGCTGTCAAAATTTTGAGAGCTGCTTCCCCGAAGAATCCAAGCATTCCACCAGATAGATTGGAGGGCTCTCATGGAGCATTGAGGGGAGATAGTCCGCAGCTACCTCAAGGTTGGCGGGAGTAATGCAACCCAGAAAAGCGCAAGCTACCTGGTTCCCGCGGATCTGGCACTGGACACCCGGAGACCTTGCGGGTGCCCGGTGATATATCTTCCAGCGTGGTTCCTTTCCGCACCCCAACCTTAGACGAGAACCTTTCGGGCGGGGACAGGACTCTCGTGGTCTTCGTTCCAGTGTGTATTTCTCCAAGGCGAGATTGAACACCAGACCTGGAGATATATGTGATTGAAAGTGCAGTCAGGTTCAGGACATCTCAATGCCTGAGCTGAGGCTTTGTGCTCTCGCCTCCTCTCCATTTACAACTATCGGCGTAGTGGCCGAGTCCTCGTGACGGGGTCAGCAGCTTCGGTCGGCTCTTCTCCGCAGTTTCCTCCTCCACTTCGGAGAAGCTGCGCACCTCATTCTCATCCTCATCCAGGGCTCATTCAATTCTACTTCTCACCCCCTCCTCACCCCTCTCCAATCTCTCCCCGATCTCCCACAATGGGTCTCATCAGTCGCGTCCTCAAGGTGACCGCCGCCGGCACCGTCGCCTCGGTCGGCGTCTTCTTCGGAGCCACGCGCAATGACGTCTTCGAGCCCATGGACACCAACGATCCGATCTTCTCCTCGCCATTCTTCCAAAAATTCAATCCCGAGCGGAATCCGACTCTGCACGATCTTTGTGTTCGCCGCGTCCCATTGGACAAGATCCAGCCCGCATTGCTGGAGAAGAAGGGCAGGCTGGTCGAGGCCTTTTGCGCGGGTGTCTGGGGTGGCATGGGTAAGCTCGTCGCGTCTACGTGCTGTTCGTGACATTTCATACAGTTTTTTTCCTGACACGTGTTTCTTTTCTGCACAGGATACATCCCCCAGCGCGCCTACCTCGCCAACAAGTACCAAGGCCCCGAGACCGCCAGCCATCTCTGGGAGCGTAAGGACCTGCTCTCCAGCAAGTACGAGGTCGGCACCCTGATCACCGACCACTTCGAGGTCGTCGAGAAGACCGACGAGAAGATTGTCGTCCGCTGTGGCGCCTCTCCCCGCGAACAAGGTGTCCGCCCCTCGGACGGTCTGTTCGAGATTGGTGCAGTCGTGCACCAGGATAAGGGAGAGGCAGAGTTTACCCTGAAGAGCTGCTTCTACCAGGGTCTCGGTAAAGCCGAGGGCGCGCCCATGGGTCCGGTTATGGTTTGGCTGCACAAACAATATACGAAGCTCTGGATGGAGACTGCTATCTTGAAGAACTGTGTTCGGTAGGGGAAAAGTTGACTGCAGGCCCAGTGGGCGATATTCGTGTGTATATGCTGTTTGGTGGATGGTCTACGATCGAATGAGAGAATACCCCGGGGGAGGGCGCAAGTTGACCACATATCCAATGTTATTCTTCTAAAGATCATTGTGCGCGTGACTAGAATGCGGTCCAACCCGTTTCGGACCACCTCAGGCCTTAACTTCAAGTTGAGGGGTTTCCTCTTCTTTACCTTCAACAGCCTGAGAACCAGGATCACTCGTGAGAGTGACCGCAAGGACCGTCGGAATGGCAATGACGAGCGAGCCCATAGAAAGGCCCCAGTCCATCGCAAACTGCGTCATGGCGGGCTTCTTCAAAGCATTGATGCGCCAGGCCATAGCACCGCCAGTAGCCTGGAACGTCTTATACGCGCCAACCGTGATAGCCGTCTCAGCAGGCGAATTAGATCGCGCCCCCATGAGCCAGTAGCAAAACGATTGCCAAAAGGCATCGTACGCACCGTAAAAGATATACAAGAAGATCGGACCAACCGAGGTACTCCCCTCTGTATAATCGATATCCTGCTTATGGCCCGCAGCCATCCGACGGTCCGACCACTTCTGGAACGCATACCCACCACCCCAGATCGCCATACCAGTCACGAAGAGGAACACCCATCCAATGCGCGCGCGCACCGGCCGAGTAAACCCCGGCATATCTAGAAGCAAGCCCATGATCAAACCGCCCAGCATCTGGGCAATCCAGTAGAGCGCGCCATTGAGCGAGCGTGTGCGGATATTAAACGTCATCCCGTTGACCACGTTCTGCTGGTACGAGTAGAAGACATTCGCGGAGAAGAAGAGCGGCAACATACATAGCACGCGCCAGTCGGTCATCGTGTGCAGGGCCTGTCGCGCAGTCTTACGCCAGTTCTTCTCTGATTCGGGCGTGGCTTGTAGCTGGGAGACGCGCACGCTTGATGGGGGGCAGATGAAGACGCCCAGCAGCCATCCAATAGCCATGATGATCAGCAGAGCGATGTAAGTTCCGTCGGAGACGGTGCCGCTCTTCGAGTGATAGTTCAGTCCAAAGCTGGCGAGGGATCCCACGCCACCACCGAGGTTGAAGATAATCCAGAATATCGCAATGGCTCGTCCTTTTTGCGACTCCTTCACGTACGTGGTCATAATAGCTCCCTGGGCGACCCACAAGAACGAGGCGCCTACACCGAGAATCGCGCCAGACGCGATAACAAAGGCTCCGTTCTTGGTAGCTATTCCCGCGAAGAAAGAATCAGTATGGACTTCTAAAGGCTCGAGAAATGATGGCCACCATACAATTGAAGCAGAGCAAGCTGCCGGAGTACAAGGCATACGTCCATCCACCGAGCAAGAGGCATACCCGAGGACCGACGCGGTCAAAGATGGGCCCTACCACAAACAGCGCAGTAGCAGCCGTTGCGGCGAGCAGTGCAACAGTGGCATTGGCGGCCACGGTCTGATTGACTTGGCCGGAGCCTCCTAGCCCCGAGAGCGCATTGTACATCTATAACCGAAATTGTGAGCAAGGGTCTAATCAGGAGGGATTCTGAACGACCTACTCCAGGGCAACAGAAACAAATAAAACTGATGAGGATAATCTGAAACCAGCAGTGTGTGTACACTTGGTAGAAGATAGAGCGCTTGCTATTCTCATTGGCATGCACCAGCGAGCCAACGGCATCTCCAGATCTCATATCGTCCTCCATGGCATGGAAAAGGTGAAAAAGACCAAGATAAGACGACCAAGACCGTCCAGGATGCTTGGCTCTTTAAACACCATGGCAAGCGTCGATGACCAAGCCCAAGTCCGGGACCCCTCTCCCAATACGAGCGTGTTTACGTTGTATCTGCAACGCTACCTCGTCCAGCTTGCCGATCCCTCGAACTGCGAATCCAGTGCTACGTTCGCCATTATGGTATCTCAAGTGGAGCAGGCCAACCAGAAAGCCGCCATCATATCACTTGATCACAAATGCCGGTGTACTTTCGCCGACTCGCGGGGAACGTCGGTGCTAGGCGGGGAGACCCGTGAAATCGCTCCATATTAGGCAAGTCTCTGGGGAAGGATGCTCCACGAAATTCGCGAACTCGCGTGTTGGGGGTGTCATCCACGGTTGACATCGCCAAGACTGCAGGGCGCTTCGCAATACCACCACGCCGGGTCTCCCGTTGCAACTCTGGCTGTAACGCCCCCACTCGCATCTCGCTGAGCGAGAGCCGAGGTGTGGCTTTTCCGCCCTTGAGATCAGTGACCAATAGCTTCTGCACCGATAATAAACCCGAGTCTCCGAGACGGCTCAGGGACGATGAGAGAGCTAAATCGGGAAGCTCGGCAACAATGCGCTTGGATCCTGGCCAGCGTCGGGCTTCGATCAACGGTCGCTACAGATAGTCAGCGTTTGTGTCACCAAAGGCGATTCGTGGCGGAAACTGTGCTCGAGCTTGCCACAAGACCTGAGAAGTGATCAATACACCTTCGCGTCCAACTAGTCCCGCCGCGATGGATTTGAGCAGCTTGGCCCAGCTGCAGACCGAGGGGGTCAATCCCCGAACGATACATATCGACCGCATGTCGACTCTGGAGATGTGCACGGTCATCAACTCTGATGACCACCTGGTAGCAGAAAGCGTCAAGACCTGCCTTCCGGAAATCGCCAAAGCGATTGATGCTTTGGCACCGCGTGTACGTCGAGGCGGCCGAGTCGTGTATGTCGGTGCAGGCACCAGTGGAAGGTATGAGGATCCCCTTCGCTGATGGCAAACGCAGCAATAACCAACCACAAACATCGCTAGACTGGGCATCCTGGATGCGTCCGAGATCCCACCGACATTTGCCGCTCCAAGCTCCCAGTTTATTGGATTGATTGCTGGCGGTGATGCAGCGATCCGTCAAGCGCAAGAGGGCGCCGAGGATAACGCACAAGCGGGCGAAGAGGACCTGCGTTGTCTAGACCTGGATCCGGAGCTTGACAGTGTCATTGGAATTGCCAGCTCAGGCAGGACACCGTATGTTTTAGGATGTCTTGCTTTTGCCAAACGGCGAGGCTGCATCACGATTGGCGTGGTTTGTGCATCACCTTCGGCGATCGGCAGCTCAGGCAATGTGGACTTTCTGATTGCTCCGCTTCCAGGACCAGAGGTCGTCACCGGCAGCACAAGACTCAAGTCCGGCACGGCAACAAAGTTGGTCTTGAACATGCTGAGTACGGGTACTATGGTCCGAGTGGGCAAGACCTATGGCAATTCGGTACGATCATTATCGTGGAATCCCATGTGGCAGCGGAAGACTGACCTTGCTCTAGATGGTCGATATGGTGGCATCAAACCTCAAGCTGGAGCAGCGATCTCGAAACATGCTCCGTCGCCTCAGCCTCAAGTGCAGCTCAATGTCGGATGCGGAGCTCGATGTACTCCTTGCGCAATCTAATCGCAGCGTTAAGCTGGCGATGCTTGTTGCCGAGACCGGGCAAACGGTGGAAGCATGCCAGCGGCACTTACAGTCAGCCGGCGGAATGTTAGCTGATGCATTGGATAGAGCATGTCCGCGTACCCAGCCTCAGTCACCCGTTGACAGGATTGCTAAGCGTTTCACGTTGTGCATCGATGGAGGCGGCAGCAAGTGTGCTGCGGTCATTGCAGACAGCTCTGGTCATATGAGCCATGGATTTGCTGGACCTTGCAATCTGTGGGTGTTACCTCCTCAGAGTGCACGAGTATATACTGACCGCTTTGCTAGGACTGACGGTATCGGGAATGTCCCTGGCGTAGTGGCTACCTTGGTCGAAGCCACCAAAGGTGCGCTCAAGGAACACCTGCCTAGTCGAGTTGGACCCAGTGATGCAGAATGGAAGCAGTATCTGCGATCCTGTTTCCAGTCCGTTTGGGTCGGTCTTGCAGGGCTAGACCGAGCTGGATTGCACGGAACATTGGCACCGACGCTCGCAGAGATCTTTGGACTTGATCACATTTCGCCCGAATTCCGACTGACAAGTGACGTGGACCTATTACCCGCATCAGTCTCGGTCGGCAAGAATGCCTCATCTGTGCTTGTTCTCATTGCTGGGACAGGCAGCGTTGCCATGCGCTATGCCTGGACGGAAGACCGAGGATATGTCCGAGTAGCTCGCTCAGGTGGTTGGGGCCACATGCTAGGAGACGAAGGCGGCGGGTATTCGATTGGACTAGAAGCCACCAAGCACGCGCTGCTCGCTTTGGAAGAGCAGACACAGGGTCTTCGACCAATGGGGCTTGATGAGTTTGAGGGTGCTGTAATCCGCAAGCTGGGTTGTCCAGTCTTAAAGGACGGGAGCATCGATCTGCTGAGCGAACTTCTCTCTGGGAATCACCAAGAGACTGCCAAGACTCGCATTGCCCGACTTGCCGAGACGGTGCTGGAACTGGCACCCCACGACCACACGGCTAAGGCAATCGTAATAAGGCAAACGGCGCATCTTGTCACTAATACACTGGGACGATTGGCAAACCCTAAGAGCACCGGCTATACGCCACCCCAAGACACCGAATTAGTGCTCGCTGGTGGCTTGATGAAAAATGATGGATATCAAGGTGGTTTGAGGGAGCAGTTGGACCAGAGAGGGCTAAACTTCCGAGGAGTTCGCGTGGTGGACGATATTGCTGCGGCTGGGGCCAAGTTCTTGTTGGAGAGAAAAGAGTGAGAGGGGATAAGTTGGCATCATGTGAAAGGCCAGTGATAAGCTACTCACAAGTCAAATATTCCTGAGACCAACATAATGCCGTGAAAAGACAAGAAAGGCAATAAATCACGTCTCAATGGAAGTACTGTTGGTAGATACGACCACATACCCGAGTCCCTTGCTGTTTCCCGGAATCATCCACTCCACCACACCTTCCCGTTTCCATCATATTCTCTTTGCACCTATAGGCACTGCTTCAATAACAGACTCCACACCCGGCCTATAATTCTAAATACCCGAAACCTCCAGCCCTACACTATGCACCAATCTCTCCACTAACTCTCCGAACGCCCAACTCCAGCACCGATACTTAATCATTTTGGATATCCAAAGAAGCTTGCAGCGAAGGAGTATCCGTGTCCGGTGGACAAAGTCCATAATGAGAATACGTGAATAGTCTACCGCTATAGCGGAAATGGTATTACGCAAGATCTGCCGGTAGATATAGTCAGGCTGGCCGTAGAAGATTGCGCGGAAGTGGTACGCTGGAGCGCTATAGATAGGCTAGGCATCTATAAAGCTATATAGCATCAACTCGATACCTATATCCCCCGACGCGCCTTCCACCACTTAGGGCAGATCCTATAGCACTAACTTA
>JAXQJV010000859.1:0-12802 GCA_037042255.1 Penicillium sp. PG106-07D
TCACGAAACTGAAGAACAAACACTCAAAGATAATCAATAACTTGAAGGATAGAAGCAACTTTGAAAAGATTAACCTTTGTAGATCCCAATGACGCTTTTTCGGTCTTCTTTGGACAATTCGGTGCTGTCGTAGAGCTCCGCAAGCCGGTCAGCAAGCTCCAGGAGGGTCTGGAACCCCCCCAGCTGGCGGAAGGCATCCTTTGCTGCTCGAGGGTTTTCATCGTCGATAAGAGTATGGCGGAGGCGGAGTAGAGGTTCGGTCGCCGTCAGTGCTTGAGGGAGGGCCAGCGGCTCCTCAGCTGTGAGGTTCCTGAGCTGTTCAACGGTGGGTGCTAGCTCCTCCGCTAATCGCTCGGACGATCCGGAGGGGGAGGGAGGGAGGAGGGGCGGCGGAGCCATAGCCGAATCTTATCCACGACCGGACCGATGGCGTGTGACCACCAGAGACCGTGAATGCGCGATTGGCGTGTTGAGGGAGGCGGTCTGCATTGGTATGTGGCATGTGCTGTTGGTTGTTTAGCGGGTCCGGATGAGACGGTGCAGAGATGCCATCCGAGGAGACAGGCCAAGCAGAAAGTGTGAGCAAATCGCGACTTTTCAGCTGGCGTGATAAGCGACGAAGCTGCCCCAAAATGGATCGACGCAATTTCCAGCGGGGAAAGCCGCAATGAATCAGGTGACCGCGGGGCGCAGGAGTTGGAGGTTGTCTGTTGCAGCTTGCTGTTTCAACTTTGAGGCACTGGCAAGCAGGTTGGCGTCGGTCGAGGAGAGTGGGCCTTCAGTGGTCCCTCACCAACCTCCCACGTCAGAGCGATTGTCGAGATAAGGTACGATAAGAGACTCCCCATTGATTCTGCAGTACGTGGATAAACGCTGGCAAGCCAGGGCCCAGGTAACTACATAGTTATGGTGCATACTGTACTCCGTAGTCATACTACAACGCTGTATCGTACTATCGATTCATAGCGTTGGCATAGATTACGACATTATCATCTCTAACTGTGAGAGCATACCAGCCATTGATTATTACTGTGATTCCGCTGTAGGCAGCCAGCGGAGTAGGACTTTCCAGCCGCCCCATATGATGACCCAATAATCGCTCGGGCTCTCCGCACCTAAAGAGGGCGCTCTGGTTCCATTGAGGGGTTTCCGAGCACCTCAGACAAGCGGGCGGTTGCGACAGGGTCACAGTACCCGAGTAAAATATGGAGAATGGAGTACCTCGCATCATCTGAACAGTCCGTGGAAGCACGCGACGTCGGAGATCAAGTTGCCTTGCGGATCGTCGTGATCACATTGCTCTCCTGTGCGACCAGTGGAGCTGCCAGGTACCCGGTGGACCAGATAGTAGATAGCAAACCGTACGCCTTCATGACATGTAATCTTTCACGGGTTTGATAGCTAAGTAGTTAGCCGCCTCAATCCAAGTCATTGACTCATCCGGATTCCGTCGCAATAATCAGGCTTGAGCAAGCCATCCTTGCACAGCCCTGCTCGTGTGCCCAGTAACCACTCCTTAGGTAATCAACGTCTCCGAGACCCCGTGACCCGTATCAGAGCGTATCGCCCATCCACGGTCTTCGATGACTCCACCATGATCGACGCCCAGTGCCAATCGACCGCTTATCTGTCACCCGTACAGGTCTAGTATCCCCCGTATCGGAGCGTATCTAGGCTGTATTTGGCCGTATTTAGCGGTATTTCCCCCGTCATCGCCCGCTTGCATCATGCTTTCTCCGCCTTCTCTTCGCCCTTAGATAAGGTCCATGGTCCAGTGACACCACCTCCTCATCTCTCCTCATCTCCTCTTCCCTCTCCTCCTCCCATCCTCATCTCTGCCGATACCCTCTTCGACATCAACCCCCATCACTTACCTGCTCTATCCTTTAACTCTATCCTTTATTCTTTCCTTATTGATTTCCTACCCTTCGTTGTCCTGACCAAAGCCTACCGTCATCATGAAGGGCTTCCTAGGCCTAACACTGCTCCCGCTGCTGGTAGCTGCGTCTCCCACCTGGACGGAGTCCATCCACAACGGGGCAGCCCCCATCCTCTCATCTACGAGTGCCAAGGAGATTCCAGACTCCTATATCGTCGTGTTTAAGAAGCATGTCGGTGCTTCGGCGGCGTCTGCTCATCACAGCTGGGTGCAGGACATCCACGCCGACAACGTCCGTATGGAACTGAAGAAGCGCTCCCTCTTCGGCTTTGACAACGATCCCTACTTGGGTCTGAAGCATACCTTCCACGTCGCTGGCTCCCTGATGGGTTATGCTGGCCACTTCCACGAAGATGTCATCGAGCAGGTCCGCCGGCATCCGGATGTGAGTAGCCCCCCAATCTCTCCATGTACATGATAAGACCATCCCCAACTGACTGGATCCCCCTTCCCCGCAGGTCGAGTATATTGAGAAGGACTCAGAGGTTCACCACTTCGAGAACCCGGCTATCGAGAAGAACGCTCCTTGGGGCCTGGCCCGTATCTCTCACCGCGACAGTCTCTCCTTCGGTAGCTTCAACAAGTACCTGTATGCTGAGGATGGTGGTGAGGGTGTTGATGCGTATGTAATTGATACCGGCACCAACGTCGACCACGTCGACTTCGAGGGCCGTGCCACCTGGGGCAAGACCATTCCCCAGGGTGACGCGGATGAGGATGGCAACGGTCACGGCACCCACTGCTCTGGCACTATCGCTGGCAAGAAGTACGGTGTGGCTAAGAAGGCCAACGTCTACGCTGTCAAGGTTCTCCGCTCCAACGGCTCTGGCACCATGTCGGATGTCGTCAAGGGCGTTGAGTGGGCTGCCGAGGCTCACATTAAGAAGTCCAAGGACGCAAAGAACGGCAAGGTCAAGGGCTTCAAGGGTAGCGTGGCCAACATGTCTCTTGGTGGTGGTAGCTCGCGTACTCTCGACCTCGCTGTGAATGCCGCAGTTGACGCTGGCATGCACTTCGCTGTCGCCGCTGGTAACGACAACGCCGATGCCTGCAACTACTCCCCCGCTGCCGCTGAGAAGGCCGTCACTGTCGGAGCCTCCACCCTCGCTGATGAGCGTGCCTACTTCTCCAACTACGGCAAGTGCACTGACATCTTCGCTCCGGGCCTGAACATCCTGTCCACCTGGATCGGCAGCAAGTATGCCGTCAACACCATCTCCGGAACCTCCATGGCCTCTCCCCACATTGCCGGTCTGCTGGCCTACTACGTCTCTCTCCAGCCTGCTTCCGACTCTGCTTTCGCTGTTGAGGAGATCACCCCCAAGAAGCTCAAGAACGCCCTCATCACCGTCGCTACCTCCGGCGCTCTTACTGACATTCCCTCTGACACTCCTAACGTAAGTCAAATTCCCGGAATTACTGCGGAATATGGAATTCATAGCTAACATCATTTAGCTCCTTGCCTGGAACGGCGGTGGCTCATCCAACTACACCGAGATCCTTTCCAAGGGCGGCTACAAGGCCGATGCCACCGGTACCGTCAAGGATCGTCTCGATGAGCTCGTTAACAAGGTTGAGGAAGTCCTGGCTAAGGAGCAGAAGGTCCTGAGCCACGAGCTCGGTGCTATCTACAGCGAGATCAAGGACGCTGTCAGCGTTTAGAGTAGACACATGATCGAGACCTGTCTGGGACGGGCCGATTCTCACAGGCATTTTGGACGGATGGATTAACACTGGCGCAGATTACTTGTTCATTTTGGCTTTGACTTATTCTCCTTTACTTGTTTGTCTCCTTGTTGGGTGGTTCATCCAACGCATTCGGGCTATTACTCCCCACAGACTGTCATTTGCTCGCTGTCTCTTCCTCTCGTCTCTGTCATTGCTATACGCAGTATATTGTTGGTTTATTACTATACATTTAAACCCTGATCTAGATTCCTATTAGGGACGACATCCGCGTTCTCAGTAACCTTCCTTTGTATGTATGCCTCTAGCCATTAAAATTCCTCGGGTGCAGTGAAGACCCGCCGCGCTCACCATGGTGAAAGGTCTAGACTGTACGAGGCACGAAAGAGGTCCAACCCAGATTGAACGTCAATATCCATACCCTAGTACTATTGCTCATTCGGACCATTTAAAGTCAGCCTTTTCCTTCTTTTCTTGTTCCAAAGTACCACTGGGGTTCCATAGTCGTGCCCAGGCTGCTCTGGGCGATAGTACATCTATGTGCTCGCGATGCCGGACCGAGAGTCAAGTCTAGGATCAAAATAAAACCGACACGCAGCGAGATAAAACCTAGGCAGTAAGTTCACTCGTGTAAGGGATACCCGTATCATGCTATATCGTTCTTCATCTCGGTAAGATACGTTGGCCCTCTAGGAACTTGTGATTGATGTGACGAGTACAAGTGAGGTTATGACGTTCGAATTAAAAATCGGACTGCTAGGGCTGTTCCAAAGGGATAGGTACATATCAAGCTCTTCTGCCCCTCTCTCTTCAACCATTTCCTTTTTCCTCCTGAGCCCCCGACTTGGTTCGTTTTCATATCTTTCACTTCATTCTTCGTTCCTTTTACCCCGATCCTCCACCTCTCCATTTGGTTTGAGGCCATACTTACTGTCCTCAGAATAGTGTCCTCGGAACACCACAATTTCAACATCATTCGAGAGTCAACATGGGTGAACAGATTTCAGAATATGACAAAGGCCCGTCGAGCTTGTCGAGGGCTGCTTTCAAAGCAGTCTGCAGTCGACTCGAGAAGTCCATCACTACTGAGAAAGCTTCTGCGTCTTTTGCTTGTGGGGGTTTCATACCTGTCAAAGGCAGCGTCGAAGAAGCATGGAAAAAAGTACAGGTCAAGCCATCTGGACCCATCAACGTCTTCTGGGCGCGCAAAGACGAACCAGGAGCACAACAGCTTATACTTCCCCTTGGCGATTCTGTCCCCCTTGACGACTCCCCTAACTCCCCGGCTCGCCTTCGCCAACTGGTCGTGGACTGCGAGGAGGCGGAATTTGGCAGAGGCCAAGAATCTGTCTTGGACCCAAAGTATCGCAAGGCTGGGAAACTGGCACCTCATCAATTTGCGAGTAGCTTCCACCCGGCAGACTTTGGTATCGTGGAGCGCGTTGAGCACGTCCTTCTCCCAACGCTGAGCGAGCTGGATGGGGACCTCCTGAAGATTCGTCGAATGGACATGGAGCTTTACAAGTTAAATGTTAGCTGATCGTATTGAGATTGATTTCCACACCTTTTACTGATCTTATCACACTGTTCGATAGGTCTACTCCGGTCCTTCCGGTCTCTTCAAGAGTCACGTCGACACGCCGCGCTCAGACAACCAGATTGGGTCCCTAGTTGTGTGCCTACCATCCCCTTTCCAGGGCGGAAACCTGATTGTACGGCATGAGGGCAGGACAGTTGATTTTGACTGGCAGCACAAAAGTGCTGAGACAATCCAGTGGGCCGCTTTCTACAGTGACTGTGAGCATGAGATCACAACGATCACTCATGGTGAGCGGGTCACCTTGACCTACAATCTATACGCGGTCACCGAGAGCCTTGATAAGGGCAACCGCTTGGGTGCAATCATTGATCCGAGATCATTGCCATTGTACGGGGAGTTCAGAAGTCTGCTAGGGATGCCTGGTTTCATGGCGAAGGGTAAGTGCCTCGGCATCGTTCCGCGTAAATCAGCGTACTCATGATTGTGTCGGTAACTCTTACAGGCGGGGTTCTTGGATCATTCTGCTCTCATGCTTATCCACACGCATCATCCGACGTTTCGGTTCTACTTCCTGGTGGCCTCAAAGGAGCAGACTTGGTGTTGTACTCTGTGTTGCACTCTCTCGGGGTTGAAGTTGAGGTGCTGCCCGTAGTGATCGGACACGGATACAAAGAGAGAGACCACTGGGGCGAAACCGAGGACGGTGAGGACGGCGAGAGCGACACCAACAATACAAGCGGAAGAAGGAGAAAGGACAAGAAGGAGAAGAAGCGGAAGAGGGACGATGATGCCTGCTACACATACTATGAACCAGTCAAAAAGGCGCGGGTTGGGTCGTGCTTGAGGCCTTACGTTTCAGCCAATAGTATGGGGGAGGAGTCATTTACCGAGGTATGTATATGCTGTCCTGTTGGGCTCATCCCCATATACTGATTCGATGTTTCAGCTCCTGGATAAATGGTGGCCGACACGAACGTACGAGAAGAATATCACATGGATTACAGCCCCACGGCCTGAGAACTTGCAGGAGGTAATGACCTTTATCGCTTATGGAAACGAAGCGACCCAAGCCCAAATGTACTCGTATGCTGCAATCATCGCGGTCATTCCTTCGTGGGATGAACGTCAAAACCTGCTCGAAAAGCTGGAAGGTTGAAATAACCAAGGATTGAGAGGCAATGGATTAGAAGGCATGAGTTGCTGCGGATAGCTGAATTGCTTGCATCTTGCTCTGTTGCTAGGTTGGTCACCATTTTGTAGCTGGGTTTTAATGACAGTGTCCGTGTCTGTTTTATCCCTTTCACCTACATCTTCCCATGTAATCAAACGAGTAATTGGTTGTACACGGGGACGGGCTCCATCGAGAGTCGGATCCAACCAGGAAAATAGATCCTGCTCCGCTTTGGAATCCCTCATGGCTCCAGGAGAAGGTTGCTTGCTCTCGTAAATCTGTACCACGTGCAAATTGTTGGCGTGGAGAAGCAGATCTGGGGTAAGCAGGATGCAAGATCAGTCTGGAGCTGGGGATTGTCAAACTTCCAGGTACTGGGGTAGGTATACATAAAAGGGGGCCTCGATCCCCTTCCCCCTCCCAAGACTGGTTTCCAAAAACCCTCTTCATTGTAGCGTCGTACATTTTATACGTCTCAGAAGGGTCATTTTTGATGCTCCCAACCCTCGCAACGCGAGCATGAAGAGGACCAAGGTTGAGATTGACGAGTCTGGCACTGTCGTCGGATTGGAGGCGTAATGTCTGAGCCTTCCTGGTGTCACTGTTACGGTTTAATGGCTTGATGTTGAATTTTTGCGTGCTTCATGCGGGCCTGCTGCTTCCCGGTCATTGCCCGAGCACTTACGTGTAATGTACGGAGGCTGACCAAGTCGATTGAGAGTAGTTGGGGAATGTTGTCCAGCCATCGACCAACCGCACAGAGACTTGAGAGAAACTCGAACTCTATAAATTCTTACCGCTAGCTCACCAATGGACATTAATTTAATTCGTTGTACCTAGCTTGCCGAGGGATGGATGAGAAAGAAGGAGAGTAGGATGAAGGGATTAAATAATACCACGGTCTGGCAGACGCAGGTACCTAGTTTAGTATCCTTTCATATCCTAAAGCAACAAACGATTTGCCATGATATTTGCGCTGAGCAAAGGATCGGGTATTGTAGCGCGAGAAATGGTATTGTTCCGAACGAGAGGCCTAGATGGGACCAAACGATTCTCTACCATCTGGTATTAAGTATAGAAGAGCGGATCATATTGGCCTAGTATATAAACGAAGAATTCTCGGTAACTGCCACGAAACACCCCATATCTCACGAATTGCAAACACGGCCATGCAAGAAGAACCTAAAATATGTAAAACCCCGAAAATGAGAAAAAAAAGAAAAAGCCAGCCCACGCGCCGGAATATGCTATGCTATGCAGAGAAATAAAAATTAGACGCGAGAGATATGCCATCACCGAGTCGCTGCCAGCAGCATGACGAACATTCTACGCTCACCTAAGCCCTTATCCGGATTCAAGGCGTTTCGTCGTCATCCTCGTCATCCTCCTCGCTGCCGGAGAACTGGTCCATGTCAAGGTCATCGTCGGAGTCGCTCCCGCCGAACACGTCGCTGTCGACGTCCGACTCGGCCCAAAAATCAGGCTCCTCCTTCTCAACGACCTCCTTAGTCACTGTCTCGTTGGCCGGCATCACGAAGTCCGCAGGTCGGTCGGGCTCGGATGCCTCGACGTTATTCTTCACGATGGAGCGGTACTTTTCGGGATTGGTGCGGAACATGACGGCCGCGTCGACGTTGGCAGGGGAGGAGCATTCGGCGTCGTCCAGGAGTGAGAGGATGGAGATCAGGACGGACTCGACTCGTTGCGCAGGGGACCAGCGTTCGGCAGCGGTTTCACCGGATAGTTCATCATCGCCTGGTGGGTGGAGGATGGAGATGCAGAGGCGACCATCATCATAGATGTTGGGATGGTAGAGAGGCTTGAGAAAGCGAAACTCTGAAATTCAAGAGCGTTGAGTCAGTCTGAAGAATTACAGACAAGGGAAGTGACGGGAAAGTGCGAGTTAAATAACGTGTCGGTGATTCGGGGCACGAGAGGGAGTGGCTATGGTAGCAAACATTACACGTACCAGGAGGCGAGTAAGGGTAGTTCTGCGGGAAAGTCATTCGGGCCTTGAAGTATCCGCCGTAATAAGCCGAGTCCTCGTTGAGCACGATCAGGGCGATATCCCACTTGAAGATGTCCTCGTTGTGAAGCTGTGACCGTAAAGGAGCATTAGCGGGAGGTGATCTATATCATAGCGTAAACGAGCGCCTACCTCGATGTTGACCCATTTCTCACATGACAGGGTGCGGAACTCGTTCATAAGGATCCGCTCGGCCATGTTGGTGGTGCTTGACTGGTTGATTTTCAAAGGGGACGAGACTCTTCTGGTGCGTGTTCCGAACCGCCGAGCAGATGCGAGGACCTGAATTAGCAGAGCTGAAAAGGGAATAATGATGGAGAGGCGGAGATGGGCCGAAGATCAAGTAGCAGCCCGGTGGTTCAGCCGTCGCCCGTGTGGCAATTCTTTCACGTGGCAAAGAACGCTTGCAAAAAATTTTTCCTTTTGTTTATAAATGAGTCCCTGGGTATGACTTGGTATATAAAGCAGGTCGCATTTAGGCTGCGATACTGTCAAAGAGCAGGCAGAATGTGCAGGTGACCTGCAGTATCGCCAGGCATGATCAGGCTGCGATCGCATCAAACAGTTGCAAACGAGACGCGACCAGGCGCCGATAACCAGTGGGGAACATGCGATAAGGAGCGATCGGGTAAACCGCCTCGACTCGTCTGATGTAATTGTCCGCCAGAATCTGCAGGTTCAGAGTTCCATTGGTAAACCGACAAGATGTACGGAGTACATGAACAAGAGTTCCTACTAACTGAGAATGGTTTAAGGCCATCAACATTTCAATGTTGAAAATAGAATCATTGTCAGAAGCACATGATTAGCTTGGTAGTCCTAAGGATAGTCATCATGAGCAATCTAGCGGGGTCCATAAGTGTACAAGCCCGTTATTTATGGAGGAGTAGCAACCCACGCGATGCTATCGAGTACTACTCCAAACCGGTATAGACTACGGTAGTAATACTTGCCTAAACTACTCACTGGCAAATCCGAGGCCCCGACTCAGCTGATACGAGCTTGAGGGTTCCCGGCGTCCCAAAGAGGAGATCGAGTGGCCATCGACTACACCACTGGGATACTGCGATTGTTAAGCAGCAATAATGGGCGCGCTCAGTAGGTCAGGTTCCATCTAGTTACCGACTGCAATTACGTATGGCATATGAATAAACCTTGTTCCGTACCCCGAGAACGTATAGCTACAGGTCCGCAAGTGCTATCAAGACACGAAGGCAGTAGCTTGACTACTATCACATAACCATCATCATAATTAGCTAGTTCTTTGGTCTCGGCAGGCCAATGACACCTCACTCCACCGTGGTGGCTCGTTCCCAGCGACTAAAGTGACTAACCGGGCGGGTTGACCCTCCCCAAAAAACCGCCGCTTTTGGCTGTTGGCGACTTTGGGGAACCGGACGAAACTTCACCTTCGCCGCCAATCCTCGTCAAACTCTTTTCCCCAGATTATAATCTCGTCCCTCGCCTTCTGAACATATCTATCGACGTCCAGTGTCCTACAGCTCTTCAGCAATCCTTATTCGCCCACTTCCCACCTTTTGAGGCCCAGGCCCTGCAGCGGCCCTCGGCACCAACTTGCTCCTCGAAAACGCTGCACTTTCCGCTTTCCCTCGACTTTGCAATGCCAGTCAGGTCCAGCGTGCTCGTCTTGGAAGATTGTCGTTAATCTGTAAGGCTGGAGGTCCTACCAGCTTGAATTTTGTTTATTCCGGGTCGCATTGCCCGTATCTTTATCGCTGGTCGCCGCTCCAAATTGTTGATCGAGCTGTGACGTTGGTTGGGAGCTTCCCTCGTTGCTTGCACCGCTCTCCCCGGTGAACCATGCTCCCGCATTGTCAGGGCCCCATCTGGGCCATCGATGACCTGTCGCATTGCTTCCAGCGCAAGTGAGTTCCAATGCTTCTCCTTTTCAACTGCCGTGCGACTTGGTACCCTGCCGCCCGACAGTTTGCCGCCTCGTGAAACCGTTCCACTTTGCTGATTGATCAAATCTGATACAGTGTCTTGCAAGTCTCATTGCCGCTGGCTGCGGGCGCTCTATCACTACTAGTAATCGTTTTCCATCTCACCTATCGCTACGCCAGCACTCGCAAAGGTGTCGCCTACAAAGTTCTTCCCAACGATGCCTCCGATGACGAAAATCTTCCCCAAGCTTCGGAAACTGAATCGGATCCAATGCTCCAACAGGCCGTGCAGAGCGAGCAAGTCGAGCTTGAAATTGACCGCCCCCGCGGTGAGATCGCCGTCGTTGCTCTCGAAATAGCTGCGCTCGTCGGCCAGATTGCGCTTTACGCGGTCATTCTCATCACCGATGGCTGGGGTCGCCATGGAGCTCTCCCCGCAACAGCAGGTCTGATCTCGTGGGGTTATATTCTTTTCTTGGTTTTGGTCCGGTTACTCCTGTCTAGCATGGATATGTTCTCCGCGCCAAGGCTGTGGACGCATACGGCCATTCTGTACGGTGCCCAGTGGCTCTTCAACGTCATGGTTTTCCGATCTGCAGTTATCCACCCGATTTCCAAGCGCGCCTTGACCTTGAGCAGTGTCCAGTTCTCCCTGAGCACACTACTTTTGTTGATCGCCCTCACCACTCGTCGAGGTAATAAGCCCGTATTGGTGGAGCGGGAGGATGGATTGGAGCCACCACGTCATCCTATGGCCAGTCTACTGTCTCTTGCGACCTTTTCGTGGTTGGATTCGCTGGTTCTCAAGGGCTACCGTCAACCCTTAGAACTCGAGGATGTGTGGAACCTGACCCCCTCCCAGAAGGCGGCTGTGGTTCTTACGGACTTTAGAAAACGGCAAATGAAGGGCTCTCTTGCCTGGAAGTTGATCCGCTACTTCATTGGAACCATCTTGAAGCAGGGCGCTTGGACTATCTTCGCCAACCTTTTCGTCTTCGTGCCGAGTCTCCTGCTCAAGGCCATCCTCGAATATGTTGAAGATCCTCGGTCAACAACCCCGAATGCTGCTTGGCTCTACGCGATTCTCCTTTTCTTCTCCGCAACTGTCCAGGGCGTTGCAGATGGTCAGGCGCTGTGGATTGGCCGCAAGATGGGTGTCCGCATTCGTGCGATCATTATTGGTGAAATTTATGCGAAAGCCCTTCGTCGCAAGGCAGGCGCTGCCACGGATGCCGCGCGCAAGGCTGCGGAAGAGTCAGCTGCGCCCATGGATGTCAAACCGAAGAAGAACAAATTGCTCTCATTTGGCCGAAAGAAGAAGGCTGCTGCCAATGGAAATGACGCTGCTGAAGCTGGAGCCGCTAAACCTGCCGAGTCGGATCTAGTGGAGGCTGCTACACAGGCGAATGTCGGTACGATCATCAACTTGATGGCAATTGATTCTTTCAAGGTCAGTGAGGTTGGTGCCTATCTACACTTCCTATGGGCAAGTGTTCCGGTGCAGGTCATCATGGCCGTGATTTTGCTCTACAAGATTATGGGCTTTAGTTCGTTCGCCGGTATCGCATTAATGGTTCTGATGCTGCCTGTCAACCTCTTCATCGCTCGGCAATTCAACAAGGTTCAAAACGCCATTCTTAAAGGAACTGATGCTCGTATCCATGCGACCAACGAAGTCCTGCAAAACATTCGGATCATCAAATACTTTGCCTGGGAGCAAAGATTTCAAGACATTGTCAACGAGAAACGAAAGGCGGAGCTTAAGTCCCTGCGTCGTCGTTATATCCTATGGTCCTGCGCTGCGACGGTTTGGTACGGAACGCCGATTCTGATCACCTTCCTGTCGTTCTTCCTATATACTGTCGTGGAGGAGAAGCAGCTCACCCCCTCAATTGCATTCCCGGCCTTGTCAATGTTCACCCTCCTGCGTGTTCCCTTGGATCAACTGGCCGACATGGTAGCCCATGTGCAAGAGTCAAAGGTTTCATTGGATCGCGTGGACAAATATCTGAATGAGGAAGAGACTGGAAAGTACGATCAACTGCGTGACAGCAGCATCGATAGACCTTCTCAGATTGGACTGGAGAACGCGACCCTGACATGGGGCACCATTAGTCCGCGCCCTGAAGCTCCTTCTTCCTCGGATAGTGGCGCCGATGCTTTCCGCCTTATCAATGTGAACGTCAACTTCCCGATCGGTCGTCTGAGCATTATTGCTGGACCCACAGGTTCTGGAAAGACCTCGATGCTCATGGCGCTGCTTGGTGAAATGCGCTTGGTTGAAGGCCGTGTCCATCTTCCTGGAGGCTTGGCTAGCCGTGCCGAGCTTCCTGTTGACCCCGAGACCGGTCTCATTGATAGTGTTGCGTACTGTGCCCAGGAAGCTTGGCTGGTTAACGACACTGTCAAAGAGAACATCATCTTTGCGTCTCCGTACGATGAAAAGCGCTACCGCGCCGTGCTCAAGGCTTGTGCCCTCGAGCGCGATATCGAGATCCTCGATGCCGGTGATCAGACCCTTGTTGGAGAAAAGGGT
>JAXQJV010000860.1:0-12730 GCA_037042255.1 Penicillium sp. PG106-07D
GCTTTCCTGTATTTCACTGAGAATAATCAATACGATATTTGATAAAACTCAGTCATCCAAAGAAAAGGAAGTTTTACGTCTCGTCAACATCCCAATTTCCAGGACTACCGTTCTCAGAATGAAGTCCCTATCCGGCACAACAAAGAAAAAAAAAAGAATAATCCCAGCCCAAAAAGTGGTCCCTGTTGTGCCTGACCCGAAAAACCAGCCGCAGGCAGCCTCTTTTTGTGGGTGTACCAAACCGACCTTCCCAAACTGGGCCCGATCGGACACTCGCGGAGTCGTGGGGCCTCAGGCCGTGCACAAACAGTCTGAGTCCTGAGTCCAGACATGTCGATCGGTATTCCTTCATTAACCACTTGGGCGGATACGTCAACGGTCAGACCCTGTGGTCACTGACCACTGACCACAGGCCACTGACTACTCAATACCTAGTGCAGAATTTTCGTTACTCGAGCTAGACGGCGATCATGGCATCATGATCGTGGATGGTTATGCCTCGGGGCGTCGGCATCCGATTCCCAGTCAACTTGTCGGGTCCTCCCAACATTCCATCAAGTCACCGAGTCATCGACGGTGGCACAATTGTACTACCGTGCCTGGCTGGATTGCGTAGTTATGGTTATAGTTTCGGCGGATCTCCAAATTCAAAGTGCCACAACCCTGTGAGGGAAATCTTCAGGAAGGTTTCGAACGATCTCAACAAATTCGCCCGGTGTGCCCATGGTTCAAGATGCCCTTGATTTGTTGTATGTTTTTCTCTCTGTTACGAAGGATAGTGAGAGTAGTGGCAATAGTGATAACCAATAGATAGGCGTGCTCTGGTCATTTACTTTAGGGTCATTGGTCTACGTGACAAAACACCTGAATGACAGGGTTAATAAAAACACTTCCCACCGGGTCCTTTTTCCCTAGCCTGGGGTTTTCCGTTATGGAAAGCGCGAGCATGTCGTCAGATTCGAGCTATGCTACGCCCGCGAGATGCTGAGACTCTCAGACTCCACGATACCGTCCTGTTCCTCTGCGAGAAGCTCGGCACCAACGCGCTGCAGGGTGGAAGACCCACAGAGAGACTTCGCACCTGTCGCGCCCTGTACCGATTCGAGCTCTCGTGCAATACCACCCAGGATGTTGCATGGTACAATCTGACAAACCCGCACCCTCCCTGGGAGAATGCGCAACTCTGCTGCTTGAAGCATGTGGTCTCCTCTGTTTGTTCTTTTCCTTATTTCGGGGGGGGTTTTTTTTTTCCTTTTTCTCTCGTCTTCCCCAATGATACCCCATACCAAGCTTAGAGAAAACTTTCTTAACCAGCTTCCTGCTCAGGTCCTAGGGACTATATGCCCTGAAAAGTGGTAGATGCAAGATTGGTAGGCATGAAACTCTGGCAAGGAAGGCACATGATATACGCTTGATTCAAAATTGATAAGCAGTAGATGGAGATGAAAGATCTCTATACCAATTAGATAAGTCGTATCTATAACTAAAGCAAAGAATCTTAGGACGAATCTTGGAAGTAGTAGAGTTCTCCAGTCTATTACCCTTACTCGCTACTCAGAATACGTACGTATAGTACTACCACGCCTGTAGTACCGCTAGCTAGCCTACGCGGCCATCTTCTAGGACTGAGACACTCGTAGTAATTGATAACTGCACTTGATCTCTGCGCTCGAGGAAACAAATTGCGGACAAAAAGTCTACACTCCTTGCGTCTATCGAAATGATGAAATCTCACCTCTTCTTCAAGAAATCTGTTTTCATATTTAACCGGGCGAGGTACCAAGGAGACTGGAATGCAACAGAGGCATAAAACGGAGCGTTACTTTTGATCGAGGCATAGGTAGTACGTAAATAATCCATGTATCTCAACAGACCAGTAGTAGCTGGGAGCTCTCCGTTGAGCGTTGGGAGTGTCATCTTCAGAAATTCAAAGCTTGAACTATTTGACTGGCTGCAAAGGTTGAGCAGGGCATCTGTAAAATCTTTTTTGCACATTCGTGCTCGCTAGTCGCTAGTGGTAGGGCTGTGAAAGTTTTCCTATTTCCTTTCTTGCATAATATTAGCACTGTAGCTTTTTCGAGGTCTTACTGCTTTGGAAAAGCACTCTTGAAAGCCAGGTAGCACCCTGCGAGGTTCCGAGGGATGAGTCCAAGCATAAGCACAATGCAGCTCTGCTTCATGTATGAATTCGGTCAAGTGAAGAAGGATACAAAACGTAGCGGAGCAAGGGCAGACGAGGGCAACAGCGTAATGATTCCATACTTCCTGCTCCCACCATTTTGGGAGTTTGACCCTTGCATCTCGCTTTTCAAGAGCCAGGAGCAGAGGTGGAGTCATCACAGGCGCTTGGCTTGCTTGACAGAAATCCCAGGTCAGTATGGACGACTTCGGGCATGACACTCGGCCTTGACTGGCTTGTTGCTTGTATTCGAACAGGACCACGTTGCTCCTCAGCGTTGCAGCTCTCGCGCTGGCTTACGGATCCTTGACTGGACAGTCGACAAGCTGCACAAGAAGTTTGTTTGTGACTGATCTCACGAGCTGACCCTCGAAAAAAGAAAGCATCGTCCTTCAGTGTGTAGGAGCGCCGGCCGAGTTTGGCGCGGATGATTTCGAGATGGTCGACAGTTGCGCAACAGTTGGGTCGCAGGTGAACAGCGGGTTTTCCTCTAAGAAAGGCCATGAGGAAGAGCATGAAATTTCTTGTACTTGATATCGCCTCGCACACCGGCCGTGGCGACGGCGAATTGTCGCCGAGCAATTGTTTGAAAATGCGACGCGAAGGACGAGCCCCGTACCGGTACGTCCCCGCGGCAGCAGAGCATTGTTGCAAAGTACGTCATGATGCACGCGCTCAATTATCGGAGCATCGTCATTCGGTCTTCCAGCCCGAGATTCGTGAGGCCTATTAGAATGTCAGCGTAGCGAGTACCTGTCCCGCTTCACATATACCAAAGAGAGTTAAAGGTACCGAACCGGGTTGCGAAGTGTTCAAAGCGTTCCTGGTTCAAAAATTGGGCAGGCGAAAATCAATAGGTCACGATCGGGGGCCGCGCCGGTTAGGTTGGCCTGGCTGGGCTTTGGCTGGGCCATGGTTTTCATTTTTCCAATCCCTTTTGGCTTCCATTCTTTTCTTCTGGTTTGCTGCTACCTTTCCTCGCACACTTCCCGCTGCGCTGGGAGCGGAGATGATCCTGTGGCTGCGAGGGTGCTGTAGGGCAGAGAGTCGGAGATAGGGGGGACATTGAATCTTTTACAAAGTACGAGAGTTGAGGGCCTGTACGCCGTACTTTGACACCAGTTCTAGATCGGACGTGTTCAATTTTGCGGGACCAGTGACCGTGTGACAGATTACTGTCTGATTTTTGGGATTTTTGATCCTGGTGTCTCGGCATGTTGGTCTTGTCTCTTTCGAAACAAAGGATGTCATGCCAGGTCTCATTTCCAGTTCCTGTTGCAAGAATTGTTCTGTCTAGAGTGTGGCGAAGTATGTTTGTAGAAGCGCTGTCTAGTGGCGAATCCCTTCTCTTTTACCATTACTGAATGACTGGGACAAATGATCTGAGTTGGAAGGCGATCTAGATCTACTGTTACGGCTCATTTTTGGTAGGTAGGGAAGTACTCCAAACGATTGTCTTGTCAAAGCCAAGGCGCGGAGAAGACCAAAGGGTCCCCGCTTTCATCAACATCAAACAAGGCCTCTTTCTACAGTATACACCTCACACATCATCCCCCGCCTCAATCGAGTACACCTCCAACTCCGCAATCATCGTGTTCGCAGGAATAGTCACACAGATCGGGAAGCCCCCATAGTCCGGCTCCTCATTCGGCATCATCGCAAAGATCCCACTCCGAGTCTCATCCCCATTCAGAACTCGGAGCGTCCGCAACTCCCCAGTCTCCTGGTTCACGACCTGCTTCTCCTCGAACCGCAGGAATCCCGTGAACGTGCTGGTCGGCGACAGAGACCGGGCGCGCACTTGGAATCCCCATCCGATCAGCAGGAACTTGGGCCCACCCAAGTGAATGACCATCCCTGCACCGGGACCGGGCTTTCCAAAGACGAAACACCGCTCGATGGTGATTTCGTATCCGGCCCAGTGCTTGATGATCGGCTTGGACGGGTCGGTGCCGTCGGCGGCGAGCTCGTCAAAGTAGAATCCAATCGAGCTGTCCGGGCGCGTCTGGGCATCGAGGACAATCTGGGAGACAGACTTGAGGAGTCCGTAGTGCTTGGTGAATGGGTTTGTCGCTGGCTCGAGGGTGTCAATGCCAAAGGGCGAAACGCCGATGGCCTGGAACGAGCCGTAGGCAGTCCAAATGCGCCGCGCGCCGTACTCGTCACGTCGCTGCTCGGGGATGAAAAGCGGCTGGTTCCGGTGGCGGTATTTGCGGCAGGAGCTCGCATAGTCATTCAGGTAGACATCCGGCGCAATGAAATCCAGCGAGGGAGCAAACTTCTGCCACACGTCGAGGACGGTGCTTGTGCCGCCTCCTGACGGGTAGTCGCCTGGGTAGCCGCCGCCACCAGCAACAATAGGGAAATCATTGTCGCCGTCCTCGCCGACATAGTTTTGCCAAACATTCGTGTATAGGGGGATGGGATATTTTTGCTTTCCGGCGGTCGCAACTTTGTTGAGGTATTGGGCATAGTGGTATGCCATGAACAGTTCATCTGTGTGGGGACCCTTGCCGAAGACTTGCTCCCATGTCCCACCGGGACTGGTCGGAGCTTGGAAGTGCTTCAAATTGGCCTTGATATCGGCGTGGAGAGTATCCCAGTCCTGTGCTAAGAACTGGACCAGGTCCTCAGGGACAGGCTCGCTGAATCGCTTCTCCGCAGCAGCAGAGCCATCTCGCGAATCACCCAGTAGCCCAGTCTCGTTCTCGACTTGCACCATCACCACGGTCGAGTGCTCGCCGTCGACCTCCTTAACATGTTGCAGCAAATGGGCAAATGCCTTGGCGTCGGCCTTGCAACCTTCTTCATGGAAGATCGAAAGCACATCGCCGGTCTGGAGGACACCGCCAGCCTTTCGTAGCTTGGCACGAGGGAATCGCCGCGGATTTGTCTTGACCCATGATGGGGTGTAGGTGGATATACCTCGAAGATAGTTAGCAAACGCCATGCGCTTAGTATCAATGAGACTAGAACGGAGTTAACCATACCGTTCTTGAATGAGCCAAACCACAACAGCACCAGGTGTAGTCCATGTTTTCTCGCCCCCAGGATAACCTTGTCTAATTCAGTGAAGTTGAACTGATCCTCAACAGGCTCAATGTCTTCCCAAGTAACACACCCCAAGACGGTGTTGATGTGCGTATCGACCAGCTTCTGCCAGATGGGCTCCATGAACTTCGCAGAAGTCATCGAAGAGTTCTGCAACTCAGCTGCGAGTGCAAGGAACGGGCGGCCATTGACCACAAGCTGCTGGGTCGTGGCCGTTTTGCGCAGATGCGGTATCGTTGGGGAGAGAGTCATCGCTGACAAGTTTCTCAATTCAGTACTGACCACAAGAGACGAAAAGAGAATTGCATATCTTGAAGTACCGCTGTCGATGAAAGCGATCTTATACTTGTGACCTCCCCCGCCGACCCCTCACTAAACCCGACCATGACCATACAAAAGGGTGACACCATGCTGGGAATGGAGTGCCAGTACGGGGTCACCTAGGCCGGTGAGCATGAACGAGAAAAATCCGCGGCAATCCCCATGGATGATTGGCACATAACCCGCAAAACTGCCTCGACTTCAGTTGAACCCCCGCGCGGAGATCCAAACGGCGAGGACCGGGAATGGCGTTTTCTTATTGGCTTATAACCCGCACACGCCCAACAGAGTCGCCTCCACAGTTCGCTTTGCCAGATCGAGTAGAAACCCGGGGTCGTCATGGCCTGAGGGATCTCGTGAAGCCGGATGGAGAGAGGCACACTGGAGTATCCCAGAAGAGGTATAAATACAGGGTACCGTGTCAGTGATGGGGTCTCTTTTTCGAAAGGGGCCTCTCATTGTGTTCTATAGTGACGTTTTCTCCAAACTACAAATTTCCGTCCCATTGAAATGGCGGACAAGAAGAGCGTTGGCATGGTCAAGAGTGCAGTAACGCATGCAGAGTTCGCCCCAGCCCTCGGCAATGATGCTGGGCAGTTCCCCAAGGTCACTTGGTGGAGACACCCTGGCCTGCGGAAGCTGTACTTCATGATGCCAATTCTGTTTCTCGGTACGTTTCCTCCATCTTCGAAGAGGCCCATTCAATAACTCAGATGGATAGGGGCTTCGACAAACGGCTACGATGGTTCTTTGCTGAACGGATTGCAGACCATGACCCCGTGGCAGGATTGTAAGTATAGACAGAGCTGCATCGTCCATGAGGAGGATACTGAATCATCGACCAGATTTCGGGGACCCCAGCGGGTCTACGCTGGGTCTCTTCACGGCAATCCAGAATATTGGAGGTGTTTGTGCGTTGTTCTTCGGTAAGAGACCCTCGAAGTCGAGATCAGAGGGCTAAGCTGACATCGATATTGCACGGCAGCCTCCTACTTGGCCGACATCTTTGGGCGAAGAAAAGGCGTGGTCGCTGGATTGATCATCCTCTTCGTGGGTACCATCATTCAGGTTGTTCCATCAGTCAACTCGAACATGTTTCTTGCAGGCAGGTTTTTGGTTGGCCTTGGGTACGCTCATCTACCAGTATCCGACATAGAATGAGGAACACAGCTGACACTTTAGCAGATCCAACATCAGTCAGGGCTCTGCACCACTCCTCATCACCGAGCTTGCTCATCCTCAACATCGTGGTAAGCTTACTGCCATGTACAATACCCTTTGGTTTGTGGGAGCCATCATTGCAGCTTGGACGGTGTTTGGAACAATCAAGTATACCTCGGAGGCATCGTGGAGGATCCCCGTGGGCATGCAAGCGGCAATGCCAGCCATTCAGTTCATCGGCATCTGGTTCCTTCCAGAGAGCCCTCGTTGGCTCTGTGCCAAAGACCGGTCTGAGGAAGCCCTAGCAACTTTGGTCAAAGTGAGTGCAGAAGATAGCCCCAAACAGCCCGATCTTGCTCACACAGCCATTGACCTGCCATAGTACCACGCAAATGGAGACCGAAATGATCCTTTCTGCGCTTTCGAGTTCCACGAGATTCAGGAAACGATTCGGATGGAGAAAGAAAATTCAAACAACGGTTGGACCGTTCTGGTGCAGACCCCTGGTAATCGCAAGAGGTTGCTGCTCATCCTCCTCGTCTCCTTCTTCTCGCAATGCTCTGGCAATGGCCTGGTGTCATACTATCTCCACGATATCTTGAATTCGGTCGGCATTAGATCTTCGTATGACCAGTCCATAATCAACGGGGCACTGACCATATGGTCCTTCTTGGTCGCCATTGGCTGTTCAGCGTTCCTTGTGGATGTTCTCGGCCGACGAAAGTTGTTCATGATTGCCGGTGTTGGCATGTTGATCAGCTTCAGTATCTGGACTGGGTATGAGCACCTCATTGATCACGCTTGAATATCAACGCTGACTGGAAGATAGATGTTCTGCAGCTTATGCCGAGTCGGGTAACAAGGGCGCTGGGAGCGCGGTCATCGCCATGATCTTCCTCTTTTATGGCGTGGCTGGCTTCGCATGGCCAGGTCTCACTATCGCATATTGTGCCGAGATTCTTCCGTTCAGTATCCGAGCCAAAGGCCTTGCCGTCACAATGGCAATGACCGCTCTGTCGTCCGTCTTCAATCAGTATGTCAATCCAATCGGTATAGAAGCTCTGCAATGGCGCTTCTACTTTGTGTATATTGGTATTCTTGTGGTCGAGTGTCTCTGCATCTGGTTCCTCTTCGTGGAGACGAAGGGTCCGACGCTCGAGGAAATTGCCGCTCTATTCGATGGCGAGCTGGCCAATGTTGCAGGAAACGAACGAGCGACGATTCGCAAGGGGGCCAAATCTGAAGAGTTGTGATAGCGATCTTGCGTTTTATATAGGTCATGTCGCTGGACGTAAGATCGACAGTGCATCATTTGCAAACTTCCCACGCTCGGTGAGATCGGAGGAAGTCAGTGTCTCTGTTTCTCCGTCGATAGGCAATGCATGCTGAAGAAGAAATTTGACTATCCATCTGTCCACAGTATATGTTTTGTCCATCGAGCGCATACAGACTTTTTGAAATGTAAAGAGTCGTTCCATCTGGAAAAATTAGCTTGTCAAACTGGATGAGCCCGGTGGTCTTGAAGCATACCATTAGGTCAACCCCTGGCCAGTATGGTTTGAGTTTGAGCAGTATTTCGAAATTTGAATAGAGTCGATTTCTCGCGTCGATAATCTCATCGTGATCTCCGAATAGCAGTGTGTGCAGGAGAGCCGCCGACGACACTACGGTCATGTGTGCCACAATGAGATACACGGCCTCACAATCTGGTGTTTCGTGAGAAGTCCTCAATAGGTCGCTGAACATTCTAGCATGGTGCTTGCAGCGAGAAACGAATATGTTCCGACTGCGAGTCTGAGAAAGCTGTGTGTCGAAGAAAGGGAAATACAATAAAGTGGCATAGTGATGATAGCCCAGATGAAGTGCCACAAAAGCCTGTCCCAGGCCCGCGAACGCATGCTGTTTCAGGTTGTACGCGTTGAAATGAAGATATGATGGAAGACGTTGCTCGAATGTTTCAAACTCCCGAGCAAGCTCTTGAGTGATCGATTCCGCGTGGTCCTCGTCAATGAGCCCATGGGAGAGCTTTTGATGGAGGGCTTGGATTCCACCGAAGATTCGGGCCAAGATGACCATATACCCCCAGAGACCGGGACCAGTCTGAACAGTCTGACCATCCTGGTCAATTTTCTGTCCTGGTTTGAGGGACCAGAAAATGGTCTCTCTCATAGGTAAGCGATGATGCTCATCTTGCATTTGTTTGTTCAAGTCCAGACCCGCGGAGGACCATTGATCGATCATATACAGAGACCACCAGGTTCTCAATTTGATCTCCCGGGTGATCGTGTCCTCGGTGGCGTCTGATGACGGTAAATGAAGGATGTTTGCCATTCGAAATGCAATACCTTTGAAATGTCAGACGAATTATTCCTGAAGACCTCTTCTATCGACGGCTTACCAAAGAACAGGCCTTCCGATAACGACTCTCCCTCGGTTCCGCAGAGATTGCCCACCAGAATACTGGCGTGAACGTTGTCAAGACACACGTTGTCAACATCCATTTTCAAAAGGCTCTTCGCTGTTGAGAAAAACTCTTTCATCTTCTGGCGAATCTCCTGCTTTTCAGAAAATCTGTTGCAAGGCTGGATTAGCATGAATACTGGGACAGCGATGCGACTTTCTTCATCTATCTCTGGGACTGACAGGACTGACCTGGCTGCTAGTGCCATGATTCCATATAACACGGCCTTGGGAAGAGTGCCATCTCGCACTTGCTCTTTGAGCAAATCTGGGTGAAACAGTGTATGCGGCTTGTCATGGATGTAGCGTAGGTAGAGGTCCATTAGACAATCCCGAATTTCGGCAGAGACATCCTGCATCTTATGATCCTTTGATGGCGTCTGGACGGACTGTGCCTGCTGTTTTGGTCGAATGCTCCTTCCCTGCAAGTTGAGGGTGTTGATGGAGAAGGAACACTGTTTTCCGTATTTGATGCATTGCTGGCAGGTCCGCCCCACGTTCTCCATGACACACTTACGCTTGCCGATTCTGCATTGGGTGCAGGATTTGGATATTTTCATCGTGTGGACATTGTCCGAATTATCGAAGCGGTGCGAAGCAAGTCCAACTGCTCTGGCAAGCCAGAGATGAGGGGAACAGCCTTAAAGAGGAAAGCTTTTGGAGACATATTGTGCCGACACTGTCGCTACTCGTCACCTGACTGGAAACTCTAATGCTACAGATTGTAAATATAAGATCACCAACATATGCATAGGCTTGAACTATAGGTTCTTCAGAAGACAATAATCTCGACTGGGTCACTGACGTTTGACCAATGTCTGGGGTAAAGTAACCTGGAACCACTCGGTTCATTAACTTTACTCTGTACTACATGCTCATCCATTCACACCGCCCGGCAGAAAAAGATATGACGATAAGCGACTCTCGCGACTTTCTTGAGGACAGCTTGAGATAACAATCCCCGGATAACAGCGACCTGATCATGGGCAATGGACCCTTGGAGCGAAAGCTCCAATTCGAGAGGAAGAACCAAAACCTCGTCAAGCTCCCGAAATGTACGCTCCATGCTCCCTTCCCCTCTTGCATGATCCTATGCGCCGACATGCTCAATCACAACTACCGGCGGAAGCTGACAATTAGGCTCTGCAGATGCCAAGGTCGAAAAGCGACCTATACCCCATGCGCCAGTCGCATCTCCCTACGCCGGCGCCTCGGTACCCAAGGTCGTCTACATATCTACCGGCACGCCGTTCATGAGTGCCGTGAAACGCGTCCAGAAATTACTCCGCCAGGCTGAGAAGCGCGCCACGGCTAATATCAGCCTCGAGGATAGTCGCAAGACGGAGCAGCAGAAGCTGGCAGAACTTGCCAAGGTTGCTGAGAAGCGGGAAGAGGTGTTTGTGAAGGCTACCGGGCGTGCCATTGAGAAGGCCTTGAATGTGGGCAAATGGTTTGAGGAGAAAGAGGCCGAGTATTCTGTTCGGGTGAAAACGGGGAGTGTACTCGTTGTCGATGATGTGGTGGAAGACGAGGAGAAAAAAGAGCGGGAATTGCAGAAACAACAACGCGAGGAGACCGTGCAGCAGGACGGGGTGCAAGAGTCCAAACAAAATCCCGAGGAACAGGCCGATTCGCAAAAATCCGCATCCAAAGGCACCGCGAGGAGAAAGAAGAAACGACCGGCTTCTGCTATCTCTGAAGACACAGAGATCCCAGAGTCCCGAACCCGATGGGTCAAGATGGTCGAAGTGGCCGTCACCCTCAAGTGAAGTCGTCTGCGCATCACAAGAATACTCCATGCGTACCAACGCGGCAGTGAAGAAGAGAGGCATCGAGCGAAGCCATGAGCTCACCGACACCGAGGCAGCGTGCTTCGGGACGCTCCAGTTGATGTTCGATTCCTCATGCAATAGGCAGCCGCAGCCCCAGCATCATCACCAAACGATCCTGATGGCATCAAGACAGCAGTGAGACCACAAGAACGTTCCTAACGAACGATCCGGCCCAATTTTTTTTTATCCTGGTCAGAACGCGAGGCGTTCGTCTGCATGATGATATCCATCCAGATCTTAAAGCAACTCTTCAACGGAACAGACCACGTCCGCATTGCATTGGCTCCATGGCGAGGTCTAAGTACCGGGTGGACTTTTGTCCACTATTCTCTCAGATACCACGCCGAACCAAACCATTGATACGTAGCTACTTGGACCGAGCCCGGAACACATGACATGATGAGCATCCAGTAACCATATATCCATCACAGCTGTAAGCTATAACAACACCGAAATCTAATACATACAAATAAACCATATACAATGCCGTCCCACGAAAGATAAATCAAACAAGAAACTATACTGCAGACTGCACACCAGGCACACAAGCCCAGCTACAGCTCACGCGCTTGAAGGGCAAAGGTCTAAGCTGCTCTCCGGAAACCCGAGGCCTCTTCATACCGTTCTCGTGCGGAGTGCAGTCCCACCACTCAGTCCACTGAGCGCGGCCAACGATGAATTCCCGCTGACAGATGGAGCAATGCTGCGCGCCTTCCTGCCGGGCTTGTCGCGCCAGCGTAATCAAGGGGACTACGAGTGGGGGGAACTCGGCCAATTCGAGGTCGGTAAATTGGTCGATACCCGGAAGTTTGGAGATCGCGCGGAGAGAGACCTCGCGGAGTGAAGGGGCCTTGGGTGCTGGCTGTGCGGCGGAGAACGCGTTGAATGATACATTTCGCTCGAGGGGGCGTCCTTCCATGTCTAAGAGGCTCACTGGTCCCGTTGCGACATGGATAGGAATCCATGCATCTTCTGGAGGCGTTCCTTCATAATCACGGAATCTCGGGGTGGGAGGGGCCTCCACAACCTCTGCCTCATCTTCAAGTTCGTCTTGATCGTCTTTCTCTTCGGGCTTGTCGATCTGACAGTGCCAGTCGACAGGACCGGATTCATTGATTGACGGGAATGGGTTTGGATGGGCGGTAAGATGCTTCAACTCTCCTTGCTGTAGCAGCCATAGAAGATCCCAGGGTAGTTCGTCGAGTCGATTCATGGAAACATTAAGGACTTGCAGCGCCGTCAATCTGCGAATTGCCTCTGGAATTCGCGTGAGCTTGTTGTTCCGCAAGCTGAGTACCTTGAGGTCTTTCAGATCAAATAGCTCGCTGGTGTAAAGGGTTGTAAGGGAATTGTTGGAAAGATAAAGTCGGAGGAATGGTTGAAGTGAAAAATAAGCGTTTTCAGAAACGGGTGCCTCATGTAAAGAGGGCAACTTGGTCAAATGCCGCAGTGGTCGCAATAAACCTGGAGGGATACTTCTCATATTGATATTCCTGTTTATCAAGATGGTTAGAGTCAGCATGTCTATGTATCATCCAACTATCCGCGACGGAAAAGCTCTTACCCTAGGTCCACGCTGTCATTGCCCTTCTCAAGACAATCATCGATCAATGCTTTCGCATACTTGTGTTCCTCCGACTCGACCGGGCCTTGTAAAATGACCGGCCGAGGTTGCACCGGTGTATCGGGTTCTTCAACGAGCGAAGGCACGTTGAAGACTTTGCTC
>JAXQJV010000861.1:0-12719 GCA_037042255.1 Penicillium sp. PG106-07D
TGCTTTATTGTATATGTCTTGTATGACAAATGCATCAAAAGAACACTTAATGACGAGTATGAATCTGGAATTTGGAACCACGTCCCAACGCTTCTTTCTCTTCCTGCCGCCTGCTTCGACGGCAGCACCGGCATCAACCATCTCCTTGTCGTCACCCGGTATCTTCAGTGTGGCCTGATATTCTGGGACGGCAACATCTTCACCCTGTTCTCGCTTCTCGGCGATCAGCTTCTTGACGCGCTCTTCTTCCTTCTCGAGTTCACGAAGGGCCATGACCTCTCGGTAGGTCTGACCATCGCCCTCCACATTTGCATCGGCGTTGGCAGCGAAGGGGTCGGCGCGCGTGGGTGTAAGAGGGCCGCGGTTGAACCGACGCTTCTGGTAGTCAGATTCCCGGTCAGAGATTCGAGCAGCCTTCTCACGGCCTAGCAGAATGTCCTCTTCCTCCACTCCGTTTCCATGCGCCATCTCATCGATCTGGCTTCTAGATGCGGTGTATTGGCCGATCAAGCGATGGCCTCCATTCGCATCTTCCATGTCTTCATCATCGTCGCCATTCACAGCAATGGATGTATCGTAGCCGGCGAACTTGTCAGCTCCGTTCCGATCGTACAAGGTCGTGTCGAAGGATTCAGTCAGGGAGGCCTTGGTCGAGTTGTCAGTGCGCTGACTAGATGAGTCAAAGGTCCTAGAACCTTTCTTGGCAGCGGCAGCAGCATTGCGCTCGGCCTGAAGCCGCCGGACAGCTTCAATATCGGCTGCAGGAGCGATCAGCATCAGGTCAGTGAGAAGAGTCGAAGGATGCTTACCGTCAGACATGATGGTGTGAGGTCAGGTCCGTAATGACTTAGGATCGCTGAGTATCGGTAGCACTAGCTACATTCGGATCAGGGACCGTTGAAACGGCAGCATCGATGATGGAAATCTGTCGCGCTGAGGTCTTGCGACGGGTGGAAAATGCACGACGCCAACGAAGTCGCGCTAGCAGGATGACTAACACATCACGTGACATGGGTATCAGCCCAATTTCATCTTCAAGACACACTGAGAGTGCGCCGGAGAGTTTGCATATCCCAGGAATATTTATGGCACACATGGTCTGAAAATCTTTGTTGTGACCCAGTCACGAGCGTAGAATGGGAATCAGACAGGGAACTTCAACTGTGTATCTTGTGTATCTAGCAATGGGACTGGGCGTCATCCACAAGGGCGCTTAGAGTCTATCTATGTCACACACAAACTGTATCAGAAATGCGCTAGTTCAACGTGAGTATAATTAGTATATGTTCTTGCTAGACTAAGATCTCGAAGGGTACGGTGGAATTGGAGCATGCCCGGCTCCTTGTAAGATGCAGAATGCTCATTAAAAGCTGCAGTTCACACAGGGCCATACACAAGCTCCTCCAAAGGCACACTGAAGGACTTCGAGAGCACAAGCTCTCTTAAGTAGTGATAATGCCTTTTAAATTAAGGTGACAAGCTGTGTTCCCCTGCTGAATGGTTATCTCGGTGAACCTCGTATAATACTAGCCGCTGAGTAGTAAGACACTGCCGTGAAGATGTAACATATCAGGCTTTGCGAGCTAGGTGAGATAGACTAGGCCGTACATTGGCTCCTTGCACTAGGTAAAAATTTTCTAAATCCGTGCCGGTGAGTTCTGTGTTTCCCATGGTCAGCTTTAAGCGAGGATTTGAACAAAAAGCAGTTGACTTTCCTCGCGATGATTTCCTTAGCTACAGATAGAATGGCGCGTTAGGACCCAACCATATCGGATATCTGATTAGTATATACCAAAGTGCCTCGTCAAGCCTTGTCTGACCTACAAGAGCCTCTAAGCCACCCTTTACAGCAAGAACTGTTGGTTTGAGTTGGGTTCGAAGTGCGCCTTGCGACGTGGTTTCAAGAAAACCTTCCTCGTCAAAGCAGACTTTCTTTGTCCCGGAGTCCCGAATCCAGGCAAGGACGCGGATGATTTTACTTCTTAAACGAGAAGACTGCTGTTGTTCCTGATTCTCTCACCCAACACACCCCAGATATTCGCTTCTGCTCAGATCGCTTCTTGACTCTTTCCCTGTCCAAAACCCCGACCTCAAAACAAAGCACCGTCATACCAGGCTACCAGAGCCAGCACCTCATCATGCGATTTCTTTCAGTCCTTTTCCTCTTTCTGGAGGTGATGCTGGTGGATGCCATTCCAGGTCCACTGAGACTCGCTGCCACGTTCTCACGCATCACCAACGAACTTGACCATATCAGCCTGGGAAACTGCTCTTTGAAGGATGTCACCCTTCCTCTGAACGATACCAAAGCCAAGCTCCCAAGCCCATCCCCTGGACTGAATCTCAAGTACATTGCTTTGGGTCGAGGAACCCAAAACTACTCGTGTCCTTCCTCGACAGACTCCCACCAATCGCGCGATGCAAGCAAACCGGTTGCAATCGGAGCAGCAGCGACACTTTTCGATGCCTCCTGTCTGGCGTCCACATCCATCTCTCTTCTTCATGAACTGCCTGCTGTCATCGGACGTGCTCCCCTCGGGTCTCTGGCCATTTTGGTGGAACTGCTGGGCCTCACGACGAACAGCTCGAGTCTCATCATTGGAGAACACTACTTCAACGCCGCTGGGGATCCTTACTTTGACATGAAGATGAGCGGCTCCGACACTTGGATCATCGCCAAGAAGGACGCTTCGGTGACCGCACCAGAGAGAGTGAGCCACATTGAAGGTGATAACGGAGATGAGGATGTGGCCTGGCTGAAGCTTGGTCTCAAGGATGGTCATGGTATCAAGGTAAGAACAGAGCTTGTTCTTGGTATTTGTTGTTCAAGCGTGTGGCTGATGGTTTTCTAGGAGGTTTATCGGGTTATGACGTTCGAGGGCGCTGCTCCATCAACTTGTGCTGGTCAGAACGACACCGTCCTGGTTGACTATGGCGCAGAATACTGGTTCTATGGATGATGCCGGATTGGAACCTACATGCCGAGCGTGGGATAGGCTCATCATTGATTCAACTCATCATTTATTTATTTTTAAGTCATGATGCTCTGTTCTTAGGTTAGAAACAACAGCTGATACCTAATCTCATTTCGAATCCAATTTGAACAATAGCTCATTCTAGTGGACCTGGTCCCAATGTTGCAGTGTCGCCCCGACCTTGAAAATTACTCACCGATATATTCTGTCCACTGCAAGGCGGGGCTGGGTCGGGAGTGAGACCAATTTTTTGAGAAGTACTATAATATCTTGAATTCCATTGATGATATTATTGAACAAAAGGACCTCTCCAGTTATCATTCTCGATTGAAATACCTATGCGGTGGAACTACGTCCAGCTATTCCGGTTGAACACTTGCTAGGTGCTGCCTGCAAAGTTGAGTCTTGAAGTATTCTTTACCCATCAGGACAAGTTACTAGGTATACCGCAATTTCTGGTTTCTTACACAGAGATAAAAAGCCTGAGACCTTGCACTAAACAATGTGATAATGTCTCCCAGTACGTGTGACTCAGGTTATCTAAAGACTACAACTCTTCAATGAGTCTCTGAGAGGACCGAGACAATCGTCGAATGCCTCAGGCAACAATCAGTGGCGCAGACAAGGAACAAAATAATCTCCATGTGGCGCAGTGCATGCAGAATCCTCCACTTCCACATGGAAGCCAACGAATTTTCAGCTATACATGGTCCTCAATTATGACTCTACACTGAGTTTTTGTCTACCTGACTACTGTAGAACTGTTTTGTGGGGCCCAACCCTCCGGGCAGCAGCTCTGTGTCCGGCCTATTTCCCGCACTGATCGGAGAATTTCATAGCTATCGATGGCCGCTACAATCGCTCTTCTGATTTCTTATTGATACACTAGAAGCAGCACGTTATCGCACATGACTCTGGCTCGTGAGCATCTTTGCTTTGCTGGCATCTGTGGGGCAGTCACGAGTTAATGGCCTCGAGAAGTGCACGACCTTACGCTCACCACTCGGAGTTCCCGATGTATATGTCCAGTCCCTACCTACGATAGTGATTTCACTGGCTTGAAACGAGCTCATCCATTTATCGGTAATGATCTACACCGAGCCATTGAAGAGATATGCATGAGCATTGAAGGTAGGGTAGTTGTAAAATTCACCAGAGATTGAACCTCCTTGGGAATAATTAGGGAGGTATCAGTGGCACTGTGGCAGAGCCATGGTTCGGGGTGGGGCCTCAGGCCAAAGCTCCAGCCATCATCATCACGTGATACTGATCGTGGCCGTCGCGACACTGCCTTCAGGGCGCGTCCTCATCATTACCTAGGTAGCCAAGGCACCATCCGCAATTCCGTCCGACACCTGCCTGCAAATCCAGACTTTATCGCGCTATGATCGCTAGTCAGTAGTGATTCTCAATTCCTCACTCTCACCTTTCAACGCGACCGCTCTTTCCCTCACGCGCATCACTTCAACGTCATCACATACCGCGCTCCTTCACATCTCCGGCCACCGACTACACAATGGCGACCGACTACACCAAGAAGACCAACGCCGAGCTGGTTGAGATCCTGAAATCCCGATCGCTGCCTCACACCGGCAAGAAGGCCGACCTGGTCGCCCGCATCCAGCAGGACGATGAGGCCAAATCCGCGGAAACTGCTGCTCCGGCTTCAGCTTCAGCTCCCGCTCCCGCCGAGACCGCTAAATCCGACGCTGCTGCAGAAGACGTTATCGACTGGGATGACGATGTTCCTGCTGAGACTGCCAAGCCATCTACTGAGGCTTCCGCGACTGCCATTGCTGCTGGCGGCAAGGGCCCGGTGGCCAACCCCGTCGCTGTTCCGAATCAAAAGCTCGATGTCGATCCCGCTACGACCCACGACCTGAAGGTGGAATCGGCCGGTGGTCCCGCTACTACCGCAGCGCCTGATGCTGCGACTGAGACTGAGAAGAAGCCCGCTGTGGACTACACTAGTGGCCTCGCCGCATCCAGCCTGGAGGAGGAATTGGCGAAGCGCAAGAAGCGCGCCGAGAAGTTCGGCATCGTTGAAGATGAAGCAACTGCCCTCAAGGAAGCTGAGAAGCAGCTGGAGCGGGCGAAGCGCTTTGGCACCGCCGCTGCAGCCGAGTCCGGCTCCACCGTGGGTGTGAAGGGTCTTGACGAGGCTCTTCCCGACGAGCGGTCCCGCAAGAGAGGTCGCAATGAGCAGGGTGGTCGTGGAGGAAAGCGACGGGATGTTGGCCGCAATCGCAACCGCCGTGGAGATGGAAATCAGAACCGCAATGTTGGTGAGCAAGGTGGAAACACTGGGAAGAGCGGACAGACCACACAGCAGAAGACGTGGGATGAAAAGGACCGTCTGGCGATGGAAGCTCGCAAGAAGCGTTTTGCGGCCGCCAACTGAGTCGCTCTCATTTTCTTTGTTGCTACTGCACTCCTTTAATCCATTCCGGGGTTTCTTTTGTGTTTTACATATTCTGGTCTTTCGCAAGGCGTTTGTAACGATACTTTTTTACGGAATTTGAGGGTCAATCAGCCAAATCGAAAATTCTTTCCGTCATAATGTGATATGCGATCGAGCGTTTTTTGAACCGATGTCAATATTAGCCTGTACACGTCGAGCTGGAATGGGACTAGAGCATGTTAGGTAGGGTGCCTGTATCGTTGGAGATTTGCGCCCAAGGTAGCGAGGACGTTTGTTGACATCCTATGCCCTCGTCACTATTTGGTATCTCCAGCACTTTCTTGATATGTGCAAAGCGCCGAAACGAGCAGCTTCCCCTTCGAATCTACCTCCGTTTCTACAGTCAGCTGAACTGTACATTAGCCCCTCGTTCCTGCAGCATCCACGCTGGCCAGTGGGCTTTAGAACGGGGCTCTCAACCGGCCTAGCCCCTCCAGATCGGCACGTCCCTACAAGATCGACGAACTCACACAACCCGCGAATTACTCACACGAACAGCTATTGGCTTAAAGGAAAGTCCCACGACATGCCTTGTCGCACCGGGGAATTTGAGAAGATGAGCCGCTCATAAATGCAACTCTCGGACTCTGACCTCATTCGCCAATGATCGAGGCCATCACGCCGTTTACCGCCAGGCCCCACTTGGATCGAGGTTCTTCTGGCGAATCCCAGGCTAGCGATGCTGTTTTTAGACTGTGGCTTCTCGAACCTGCTCCTGTGAGGGCGGCAAAGAAATCAATCATGATCAATGAGCGTATTGAACGCCTCTTTTACTGGGATAGCTGGTGGAGCATCACCATGAACGGGCCCAACCCTGCTGCAGCGGTCCCAAACGGGGGGTCAACCACGGTTTTGGAGATGAGGTTATACCCGCTAATAGAATGCCTCAAGGCCTTGGGCGACAGTCACTGGTTGGCTTTTTGGTACCTATCCAACAGAAAATGCAATCTTACTCTTTCCAGGAAAGAGACTGGACCCCACATCGACCATTCAAGGGTCTTAGCCCTGAGTCAAAGTGTCGGAGGTTTGGAGGTCATGGTGGAAAGCTGGTTCAATGTGCAAGGCTCGGGACGGGCCTTTGTACCAGACTTTGAACAACGGCGTAATGGGTCTGTCATATCTACTCAGAGGTATATTCAAGGATAAGGAACCAGGTGGACCGCGATCTACAATGTTACGGCGGGAGCCAGTACTTTGGTGGAAATGAGCAATAAATGGCCCCAAAGAATTAGGAAACAGAGATGATACGGTCGAAGTCGACAACTGCTTGTGTGCCGGCTTTGCATGGCGCTCGAGAAGCGCACGTTGGTTAATTCTCCGAGCCCGCAGGAGGAGCGAGCCGTACCTCGCACGTTTACTATTCTTTAAAAAACCACACAAAACCAGGAAAGCCAGGAGCCCCAAAAAAGCAAAAGCATGCTGTTGGGGCGGATCGACGGTGCAGTCAGATCGGGTTCGGCGTCCCCGATCGATGAGTTGTCAACGAGGCGAGGCAGACGCAAATGCGGTGAATTCCTGGTTCCTCACAGGATCATTGAGAAGAGAGAGGAATCCCTCGAGGCCTTTCAGCTTGAACTCGTAGCTGATACTGGGCTGGTTTGTTCCAACAAACCGGATGCGCATTGTAGGCTGTTCTTTTCCGGCAGTCGGTACGCCATCGTAGAAGTTGATGGGCGGATGGATGGGCCGCCCATTTTACGCCACTCGCGAGACCACACCCTGTCATGTTGTGTGTCCCCAATCCTGGCCATTCGCATCGCTTGCGACTCAGGTGACTTAGTTTGCCTGGACAAACGCCGCTGATAGCCCTCAGATCCGTCGACGGGGCTCTGACCAACGATAGCAGCTTCTATCCGGGGAAAACTACAGTTGCGACTGTTGAATGGGTCGGACCCAGTTCCCCTCCCTGCGGGCCTCCGTGCGCGAATTCTCGTCTTTACTGGACTCACTACTGGGGTTCTCTGTGCTCCGTCCAGTGATAAAACCAAAGGATTAACTTTTGTAGACGACTCGTTGGGGTCGTTGACTCGTTGCTGTACTGCACGCTCTAACGGCACGGCTCCGTCTGTTCACAGGCCCTGGCGCCCGCGCAGTCTCGACTCGTCACAGCCGTAGTCACAATTCTCATGCCCAATTATCGTGCAATTCTGGGCTTCCCTGTCTTAGACCGGGACTCCCGTCAATCGCATAACCCTATCATACCACTCTGTGCATCTCATATGGCCAGGGCAGACTAGAGGGCGGTTTCTAGTCTTGACGGACCCCCACTTCGAGGGGGAAATTCCGAGTGAGCACATACAAGAGGCGTGCATCGCATTTTCTACAGAGATTTTCAAATCTGGGACCTTTACCACGAAATCTGATGCCCTCAATCTTCTTGACTCTCCTGTCCTCTTTGCTCCGTGCCTGATTTAGGCTCGTATGGATCGCTGACCTCTGACGTGGCCGAGACTAGTGGAAAATCCTGTGCTTTTGGTGCCACACTGCTCCAGACTGTGGCGAAGCAGCTGCAGCTTTCGGCGTGGGCGCCGATCAAACTGCTAAAGTCGGTGAATTTCAATCTTTTATCTATCTGACGTCTGCTGATTTTCGTGGTTCCAATGTCTCATGCTTAATGTCCCCTTGCAGATAATACTGTTGATTGATCTTTGTTGATCCTTATTGTTTGATTCTATAGTACAACTGAGATACACTGGACTTCCGCCTCTTTCAACTTTCTATTGCGCCGTCATTCCTTCTGCCTTTCGCATCTTAATTTCCTCGAAGCTTGAAAGTATCCCGGAGACCCTTCGCCAAGAGTAATGATTTGAGCGCTGTAAGTCAAGTCGCATCCTGTTTTCCTGCTCCGCGAACATTGAAACTCATGAAACCAGGCACCAGTTTAGCGCCGTTACGTTCTCTACACCTTGCATACGCGCGTGATGATTACGACTCTGGGGCAATGAGCATTTTATCCAAATTCCTGCCTCAAGATTGGAGCTGGAGACTTCTAACAGTGTCGCACCATGTCGTCGTACAATATGGGCGGCCGTCGTGTGCCGCCGAATGATGCATACTCTCCTGCAGATGCGTCACATCCAAGGCCAACCAGCTCAAATCCCACCTATGCCCCGCTGTTACCTCGCTCCCAACTTGCAAGACCAACCCAATTTACAACAAGGGCCAGCCGGGCAGCTTCTCTATCGGCTGCGGAAGATTCCCGTTCAATCACAGCCTTGCCGCTGGTACCCTCTCAGCTGCCGAATCATGCAAACCGTCTGTCACTCTTACCACGGCCAAGTACCGGTGGTACAGGAACATCCCAGTCCCCTGCATCAACTGTATCGCCTCACACACCAGCTTCATCAATTCCTTCATCCTTGTCCGCCTCCGATCTAACGACCCCATCTCCATTTGCACCGAGCTATCAGGCTCCATCAACCACTACGCCTAAGCGAACACGTAATGTTCTTCGCAGGAAAGCACCAACAATAGGGAAGCATGTGGAGCAGAATCAATCTCAGAAGCTTAGCCTGGTTATTCCACCAACCGCCCGACATGTCGATTTGAGGGAGCCTAGACTGCCAAATCTTCCAGACACATATTCTGTGGAGCCTTCAGCATCATCCCAAAGTGGGTCAGAAAGGATGGAAAAGAGAGCAGTGGACACTCCAAGAACCCAGGAGCCGGTAGAGTTGGCCAGTCTTCGTACTGCTGTCGACACCCAGAACCTACCGCCACCACTTGCTCCTTACTACCCCTCCGCAAGTACGCCATCGACTCGCTACTCTGAGTCCCCTGGCATGTGGAGCCGGGGCTCAACCCCGACATCGTTATCTTCTTACTCGCCAGGGATTATGCATTCGTCTAAGATTGCACGCATGAGACAGCCAAGCCCATCCCAAACCCGACTTCCAGTCTTTTCGCCCCCATCAGTGCATGCAAGCCCCCAAAGTGCTCATGTTGAACAAGCGGATCCCAAGATCCAAAGATCTGGACTTCCTAAAAGGTCACTTGGACTCGAATCTGCTACTATCACAACTGGCAAAAGTCAAGCCAATGTCAAACCCAACCCCAGCAACATTCGAGGCCCTCCACCCAGCCCTCCACCAAGGAAATCATCAGTCAACTTTAGTCCTCCCAGAGATGCCCCCTCCAAAAATCCCGATATAGATATCGACCAGGCCCGGAAGGAAGTTGAAGAAGCAGAGCGTGAACTCTTCAACTCGCAACGAGCAAGAGCACAGTCAATTTCCGAGACAAGCGTGCCCAATGTCCCAAAGACACCACCGCGGCCGAGCCGAGAAGGCACGCATCGCTTGGATCTGGAGGCGTCACCTGTGATTCAAAGCAATCTACCCTTTCTTAACTCGACCAGTCACAAGCGACGGGAGTCTCTCGAAAGAAATCGGATAGCTCAACCTCAGTCTGCCATCGCCTCAACAGACTCCTTGTTACCCAAGGATCTCTCTCGGATCCCCTCACGGGAAGCTGCGTCTCCAGTTCTAGCACGAAAATCGCCCAAAACATTGACCAAGGAGCCTCCCACGGTGAAACCCGACTCGAAAAAGCCCACTGTGCAGAAGAAGTTCGGTCTGTTTTCAAAAAAGTCAAAGCCAGACCTTGAACCCGCCTCTGATGATCCGGCTCGACCGGCGAGGAAAGGCCCGGCTGCTGGAACCGGTCATGAAGGATATGGAAAGTATTCGCAGCGTGGCAGGAAATCAAGTGCCAGCAGTACTAGCGGTGCGAGGACCAGATCCACCAGTACGACACGAAGCACGGTTTCAAGCAGCAAGGGGAGTATGTCGTCTAGTCGACCGGATCTCGACCTCGACGATTTTCTCTCTAGTCGTCTCGAGCCTGTTTTCATCAGCGGCGGAGGCATGGACGGTGCGACCCTTTCGCGAACAGTGAGTGAGCAGAGCAGTAGCAGCATGAGTGTGACGTCTTCAAATCTGCCACGTCCGACACCGCTCACGTCCTCTACCGTTCAATCGACCGAGTCACTGGCAACTTCTACCGGTACTTTTGGTGATGCCGGCCCTTCTAGCGAGCCAACAAATAGCCCGGGACCGAGTAGGAGCAAGAGTCCAGAAAGGAACCAAACACCTGCCACTCGTCAACCAGCAAAATCTCGCATGCCAGTTCCAAAGGGTAAGAGATCGGGGTTATATGGCAATTCAGACGCTGCAACAACCAGCACATCGCTATCTAGCAATACTTCGAGCACGATTGTCCCGCAGAGACCGAAAGCTACTCAAGCAACGACCATCCCACAAGAATCAACTGCAAAGCAAGAGCCGCTACAGCCGAAGAAGGGAAAGACGTCGCGTTGGAACTTGTTCCAGAGAAGCCGTACCAATGAGCCAAGTGCTGCTGCACCGCCTGTTACTGGCCCTCCATCTCATACTGCCCAACTTCACGCTGCAATTTCTCCGGTGCTCAACAGCCGCCCCATCGCCCACTACGCCCTCGTGGATGCGGAGTCAGATGATCTCGACGACATTCTTAACCATGTAGAAGACTCGCCGCCAACAGAAGAAGAGCAGTACATTGTTCCAGTGGAGGTACCTGCGAAGTTAAGCATCAAGAAGAGACATCCGTCTATCTTACTACCGTCGCCTCCCAAGATGCATGGTGAGTTCGAAAGAGACAGCCGGCCATCACCGAAAACTACGTTGTTTAATCAGAACATGATGGATTCGGGCCCAGAGAGCAGCCCTGAGGATCGTCGCCCGAGACGCCTGGCTTCTGTCGGTCGAATTCCGCAAGTGGTGTCGAGACGCGATAGGCACCATCGACCGGCGATGCAGTCCTTTTCTCGACCGTTCAGCACCGCTGAATTGCCATCAGTAATGTCACCGATGCTAGAGGGCACACATGGGTACGCCAGCCTTGGAAAATTCCCTCCGACCGACCTTCCAAGCATTCCGAGCAGCAAGCCAGGAGACTGGGGTTACGGGTTCAACCCAGCCTTTAGTGCTCCAGAGGCAGCGAGTGCTTTGGAGTTCCTTGCTGGGCCTTACTCGGCCCACCAGCTCATACATTTTTCTCCTCACAAGGGCTCTCCTTCATCAGGTAGCTCTGGTGCCTTGGCAGCCGTCACAGCCATAGTTCCCAAGCCTGGCACCGCTCCAACAGAGGATGAAGTCTGGAACGAGTATGACGATCTCATCGACCACGTCCTCTCACCAAAGAAGCAAAAGCCCAAAGACGATGGCAAGATCGAAGAGGATGACAGATTTGGAATGGCAACAATGGCCAGCAAGGCTTTGCAGGATGAGCTGAATAATGCCAATTCTCTTCAACCGCCGCCTTTTTCACCTGCAGGAGCCTCTTCCCGCGATAGCAGCGAGTCGGTCCACCTGCGCCGATCGAGGATCGTTTCGGCCTTGCATGCACCTTCGACGCAGGCATCCTATAGCAATTTGATTGCTAGCTATGGTGACCCTGAGGTTATGTATAGCCCCGCAAACCCGACACAGCCATCTTTGGATCCCGTTCACGAGCAGCAATCAACCTTCCTCCAGTCGCTTGCTGCCACGCCTGCGCCGAAACCGAAATCCAACGGGCTCAAAGACTTTCCAGGATGCTCAGAGCGCGAGTGGGATGCTGTTACCCGAACCAACATGCGATCTGCATCCCTCATGACGAGTAGATGGCTATCATTCGGGCGGGTCCTGTTCAGTCCAGCGCACAACCATGTCAAGACAGGAACACATGGGCGGATTCTCGTGATAGATGGATTGGGCAACGATGACTGGTCTTTCTACTGCTCTTTGACGTACCCGGATGCTGAAGTGTACAGCCTGAGCGGGCGACCAGTCTCGACTGCGATTCCCCATCCTGCAGCATGGCAGCCCCCAACCAACCACCACACTGTGTACCACGCAGGCCTCCAGAACCCTCTGCCATTCCCCAAAGACTATTTCGCCGTTGCCGTTTTGCGTTTCCCGGCCGCAAGCTCCGAGGCTGTTCAGAACAACATCGTCCAGGAATGCCGCCGTGTCCTTCGCTCCGGTGGCTACCTCGAAATGAGTCTTCTGGACCGAGACATGGTCAACATGGGTGTTCGCACTCGAAAGGCAGTCCGCCGGCTCAAAGAAATGACCTGTCTCGCCAACTCGAGCATCAGTCTCAAGCCAACGAGCGACAGCATCCAACGTCTGATCGGCACCCAGGGCTTTGACAATCTGCGTCGCTGCATGGTGCGGATTCCCGTGGCAGGCAACACAGCAAACAAATCTAATGACACAATGACTTCAAAAAGGAAAACAAACGGAAAGCATAAAGCAAACAGC
>JAXQJV010000862.1:0-12760 GCA_037042255.1 Penicillium sp. PG106-07D
AGGAGGTCATACTCGGGGGCAACATCGGTCGGTTGAGCGCCGCTGAGCTTCTCAGCGGAGGGAGGGGCGTTGTCTGCCATGGTGGACGGCTGTGTATGTGTTGGATCGAAGACCGAAGACGAGGCACAAAGGCTCTTTGCACACTTTGAATTTGTGTGCGGGAGGGTGTGTGTGGCGCTAAACCCTTTTGGGGTTGAGCTGGAGGGATCGGGCGGTGGCAGAAAACCGGCGCGAAGAAACCTGCTTCATCTGTTTCGTCGAGTGAGCATCGTGAGATTCTGTCGTGCCGTTGATCGTCAACCTTTCCCTCCACCACCACAGGTTCTCCGGCTTTTCTCCTGTCCGGTTCACCTAAAGACATTCGATGGCGTCCCTCCGTCAGTCGGCCTCGGTCGCCTCCGCCGTGTGCAAGCAGACTCCCACTCCCCGCTTGGCTTCCTCCGTCGCTTCCGTTCAGACATGTAGCCGATTTTCTTCATTATCTTCCTGTAAGTTCTGAAACTTGCGAAAATTGTTTGTCCATAGACAACAAACTTGAGCCGAGTCGGGTCTCTGTCATGAGAGGGATAGGGCATAGCCAGCCTCGCCCGCAATTCAGGAAGAGATCATCTATCCATTTCCGATCCTGCTATCTTGAACATTGGAAACACGAGCACATCTAACAATTTCGCCGCCTCTTGTACAGGCTCTCTCCTTCGATCTCCATACCGTCCGACTTCCTCCCAACTCTCTCTTTCCGCCCACCAGACTCGCTCGTTCTTGACGCAACTTCGCCGCGATGCGCAAGCTCTCAAGGAACAGCCCATCTCACCGTCCACACCTTTGCCTAAGCCTGGCAAGCAACCGAAGCCAACTCTGTCTCTGACCAACCTTCCTTACTTCGTTCGCCGAACTGCATCCAACCAGTTGCCGGTCTACCTCGTCACGAAAGCCGGTGGTACGAAGCAGCTCACCAAGATCCAGAAGACGGAGGGTGATCTGGATGCTTTGCGCAGTGATTTGGCGCAAACCCTGGGTGTTGACACTCGAAGCCCTGATGTCTCGATCAACCGTCTCACTGGTCACATCATCGTAAAGGTATGATTGTTTACCCTGCCTTTCATGCAAGAATCTAAATGGGTCTGATAATAACCTTTAAACTCCAGGGCTGGCGGAAACCCGAGATCGTGAACTTCCTTAAGGAACGCAATTTCTAAAATTTCTTCAGATATGCATCCTTTCGTGGCAACCAGTCGCTTGATGCCTAGACAAATACATTGACCTGGTCCCCGACAGCGTGGAGGCGGAAGAAGCAAAAAGTGAAAACAAAAGCATATGAAGGAACAGGAAAAGGAGGAATTGAGAGTGGAATAATCTGGGGCCTGTGATGCCCATGAGTGGTTTCAAGCCACTTTTCTCGAATCCCTACTCCCTTGGTGTGTATATCTTAAGCTCAGTCTATGGGGTCTTCTCGTTTCTTGTTTTTTGCGGGTGTTCTTTTCATGGCCATGTTTTCCGGCGCTTGCGTTTTCTTTCATCGCTCCCTGTACCATTCCTCTTCTGTACATGCTCAATGACTCGACGGGTGGTGGCCCTGGTCTTCTCTAATTGAACGAACCCATGCATCGCGATATTCATGGGTAGCAAGGAAGTCTGGCTAGTTCTCAACACCTGTATTGGGCAGGAAACTATTCCGAGAATATGATTGACCAGCAACCGAGCAAAATGCTGCCTGCAAATTAATTAGAAGATTGTACTGCCCGTAGTAGGGTACAATATTGGGTGACATAATTCTTTAGCGCTTCATAACAGGTCGTAGAAAAATCATCTCATACCTTGAGATACTCCGTCCTTACCATTGCTAGACCTACTTTTTGACAAAAATATTGACAAGAATAAGGGTGACCACAACATGTGCTTATGACCACCAACCTTGAAGTATGTATGCCGAATGCGGGAATCGCCCAACAAATAGTTGCTCATATGAGAAAATTTAGACCCTTTTCGATTTGTTCAAGGGGTATGTTGAATTATAAGTAAGTGCATACTTACAATGGATCATGTGTGTCTACAAATTGCACCGAATGTAGCATACGGTCCTGAAGCATGACACAATCGGAACTGGTGCCGATGACAGCAAGCTCGACACTGTGTGCACGAGAACCGGATAATCATACAATCTCGTAGCCGAATCGGTGCCCGGATCTACTCATTATTCAGTACATATTGACATGTGTGGAGGGCCAGTGTGGACAGGCCAGTGTGCAAGCTGAGCCCACTTCCTGGCATAGTTCGTTCCAGCGCAGCGGGACGCTTGAATTTCGACCCACGCGTCCCCACTGATGGGCGCCGCTGTTTACCAAACCAACGCTAGCGTTTGAGATCGATTGGCGAACATGTCGCCACCGCAGTTCAGCTTGGTCCGACGTGTTTACTTTTGTTGGCTCTGAAGAAGTACAATCGTGTCGACGAGCTTTTCAGAATACAAGGCACTTGATGGTGGAAGCACCATTTGAAGTTGTAGGAAGGTCAAATCCATCGTTCTGGGCTTTTTTGCGAGAAATTGTGTGAGCATTCGCAGCAAAGCCGGATTTCAGGTCGCTGTTGATGTTAACATAACCCGCTGAAAGATCTACAGTGTCATGCACGTCGTCTCCGTTATGTCATCTAGATCGGCGCGGCAGCTTGTAGCGAGGACTTATCTACACTTATAATCCCCGTGCTGTTGCCGCTGTTCTCGACAACATTCTCACATTCAAAGTCTTCGTCACCATCGCCGGAGGTACACTTGAACACCATACCAGCATCACCATGGTCAAGCAATCCACTCTCGACATCGAATATGCCTCTCTGATGAGTCGCAACCCAGAAGGCACCTACCTCTACAGCCCACCAAGCTTCCGAAAGTTCCACCCAGGCTCAGTCGGTTTCTTGGACGAGTACAGCGGCTGGAACCAAATCACCGATCTATCCAAGGAAGGCCAGCCCGAGGCCCATGGCTTCACACCTCTGAAATGACAGCTATCCAGAGACCAGCGGCCCAAGGCTGCTATGTGGAAGACCCGATCTTCCGAGAGCGAAGCTGGTCAAAGAATCAGATTATCTGGTGGCTGCAGCCGCGGTTCCGGTCGACGTGTCGGGGGATGGGAAGCGCAAGACCAGCACTTCGGGCAAAGCCGCGCTGGTGACTGGTAAAACTGCGATGCGAGAGAAAGTCCTTGCTCCATTCGACAAGCCCGTCTCGACGTGGGCGAGCGAGAATGCGCAAGCGCTGCTGGGCTCGGACTTTGCGCCGGATATTGCGAAGAATGGGATCCGGATCATTCAGCATACTTGGGTGACGGATGATTGTGCAATCAACATGACAAACAGCTCTGACAAGGAGATTGAGATTAGGTTGGATATTGCGGCGACTGGGATTGCAAAGGCCGGTGCTGGGGGTGGGACGTTTGACAAGCTGAAGAATGAGTGATGGACTACCTACAAGTTCGAAGGGGTGAGTGAATCCATTTTTGCTCGCAGCAGGCCATATACTGATCTATTCTGCCGAAGGATGACCAAGAATTGGTCGTCTATTTTGGCGGATCCCACTTCAAGCCTCGTCGATTCCAGCGGTTCCGCAGTGTTGTAAGTTGTGTCTCTGTGCCAGGAAGTCTTGATACTGACCCAGACAAGCCTATCAAACAAACTCAGGCAAACTGCGCACAGGCCCTGTCGAGGAGGCTCAGCTGGTCGAGGAGCTGGACTTTGAGTCTGCAAAGGTCGGAGCGACCGAGAGCGATGCCGAGGAGGAGGCGGAGGCCGCAGCCAGAGAAGAAGAAGAGGAACAGCGCATCCGCAAGGAGTTGGAGAAGAGGAAGGCCGAGATTTTTCAATGTTTCAAGGCTTCCTTTGATAAGGTGCAATGACGAGTTTTAATGTCTACATAGTCAATAAATGAATAAACCCTCGACTTGTGACTGAAAAGCAGCTAAAACAGATTGGTCAAAGCAGCAAGAGCCAAATTTTCACCCTGAGCGTCATCCAATGTGAGTGTAGAAAGCAATTTAACATCCAAATCAACACACCGCAGAGACGTGTATCCAATTCAAAAGGCCTCAGAGTCCCATCAGCTTAGGACTGGCCATTAAGTTATTATACGCGTCCCTCAATCTCTTGCACTGTGAATGTCTGCCACCAGAGCTTGGAGATCTCAAACCAGTGGCATAGGATGAACAGTCTTGATAAATACGCTGTGGGTCGGCCCAAGAGCTCATTTCTGGCTTTAGAGAAAGATAGAAGTCTCAAGGCTAGACTCACACTATGAAACCAGTTGCCGCAGTGTTAATCCTTGCCAGAGTGTTCATTTGCGCATTGTTCGTGGAATAATAGGAAATGAATTTGTCATACTTGCTGCCGCAATTTCGCAGCCTCCCATCCCTACCCTTGTCTCTGGCGAATGGCCAAATTCTTACTAGCACAAGCACCACGCAGGCCATAGTGGCAAACCACATAAGGGAGGATACAGCGTGGGTGGACATACTACCATCGAGACGGCCCGGGCACTGTAGGTGAGACCGGTTTGGCGGCCTAGACATGAAATTATGTGAGAACAACATGACTGGAGGCCTAGGGGAGCATTCGTGTTAACTCTTAGATGGAACAGAGCTTCCTACGTTACTTTATGCAAAGATATCTTCGGAAAATAGCAGTTTTGTAAAGAGTGAACACTTACAACGGACACGATGTATGCGAGCATGGGAACCGTAAAGGGCAGCGCGCTCGAAAGATGGATCGACTGGGCCGTTATACCCAGCACCCAGAATGTGAAAAACCACTGGCCGAAAAGGCAAGTCCCCCTGCGACGGTAGACACGCCTCAGACGCGTCCTGGGCAGTTGATTCTCCGTTGGACCGGTGAACCAAGTCTTGATGGTTCTCAACATCTGCAAAGCTTGAATTCATCCGGAGGGGGGGGGCGGATCATTAAGGTTGCAGCCTTTTTGTGAAGGCGAGGGCAAAAGACAGGCAGGTTGCTAGATAACAGGGCATGTTTGAACCTCCTATTTTGCAAGGACGCTTGGATAGTTTGGCGTGTGAGGACTCCCAATCTGGCGCTGCATTCCTCCACGCTGAATTGCCAACACATGTTCACCAGGCTCTTGAAATTAACAACCTATACACAGTCAAGGGGCCGATCAGCCCTCGAGCCCCTTTGAATTTCAGTCCAGTCTGCATCTGTCTTATCATGATAATGTATGAGACAAATATCAATCCTCAGATTAGTTTCCTGGCAAAGATTAGTGGGATCTTGGCTGTAGTGCTCGAGAAGCACATCCAATTCTCGAATCTGATATGGGGCGACAGCCAAGCGTCCAATTTGTGGCTCAGGTACGACTGGGTAGATTGAACCCCCTGTTATGCACATTAGCCGTACGTCTGGATGCTTGTTTGTAAGTGACTGATCATTGTCAAACCTACATGCCCGGCGATGCTATCTGTCCCATTTTATACTTCGTTTTGTATACCCCCCATATTCGTCATGGGCTAGGCGTGGATTAGTAAGCAGACGGTGGCCCCCCCGCGCGATGTCTCCGACAACAGCGCAACTCATCGCATTTCCCAATTTCCAACATCGCTCAAGTCGATCTCCTCTACTCCTCTGATCATAGCTTCTTTAAATTGATTACTATGTCACGAGCAAGCTCAATAGCTCCAGCTGATGCTGTCGCTGCTGCAATAGACGATGGCAAGAAGCACCTTCTTCTAGCTGCGTAAGCTCATTTTCCCGAGGTTCTATTCCCACTTCATCATGCGCTAACCCTATAATCCAATCCCAGGAGCGGCTCCGTCGCGACCATCAAACTACCCAACATCATCTCCGCGCTCTCAAAATACCAGAACCTATCTATCAGAGTGGTCCTAACCACATCCGCCACACACTTTCTCAATGGCCAGTCCCAGGAACAACCCACCATCGAATCACTCGCCGCTCTCCCCAATGTCGACGGGATATATCAAGATAAAGACGAACTTGGGGAGTCCTGGGTCCGCGGCGCGGGCATCTTGCATATCAATCTACGCAAGTGGGCGCATATCTTGGTCATTGCCCCGCTGAGCGCGAACACGCTGGCGAAGATCGTAAATGGAATGTCGGATAATCTGCTGACGGATACGATCCGGGCATGGGACACATCGGGACAGTTGGATGGGATGAAAAAGCGGATCGTGGTGTTTCCGGCCATGAATGTGGCTATGTGGTTGCATCCGGTTACCACGCAACAAATAAAAGTGTTGGAGGAAGATTGGGGTGTTAAAGACGAAGTAGTTGGAACGGGCAGTGAAGATGGCTGGTTCGAAGTTCTCAGGCCTATCGGGGTATGTGATTTAGGCTTCCCAGTCTCATTATTGGGTTCTTTTGCTGATGTCATCTACAGAAAATGCTTGCATGCGGAGATATTGGAATTGGCGGGATGCGCGAATGGACTGAAGTCGTCTCCGTTATTGAAGAAAGACTGCTACTCACTACCTGAGATTATCTGGTACGCACTTGAAGATCAACTCGTTCACCTCCCGCCTAGGCAAAAGGCCATCCAAAACGCCGCCTCCCACCAAGGATGGCAATGAGTGGACCATTCGAAGTGAGGCAACGGGGTTTTCCATTCAGTGCATCTCATGGCAACTCGAGTCAGCACGACGCTGTCAAGGAAGAGCGAAATACAAGGACGAGAAAGGTATCCCTTTGGATAGGTTGACGTGAACCACTGCATCAACGAGATGTTGTGACAAAACGCAAGCACGGACCTGGATTGCGCTCTTTTTCCGTCATGCCATGTGTTGCTTTGCAATCTCACTCTGCCCATCTGTCTGCGGGTGATCGCTTGTGGGTGCAGTCTATTCCAGTATGCGACCGAAATCTTCCCGGAATGCAGAGGCAGACTGCCCACCGCGATATGGTGCGATGGACTCTGGCAGCTTCATCCTGCCGTGGATAGGGTCGACGAATAGAGGTGTGGTTGCCTTTGCATCGGTCTCTTCATGACAGGGTATCTGTCTGCTTAGAAAGCCGATCGACAAGACCACACATCAGAGCAGTTCAATACTCCTGGAATTCCGGAATGGCGAGCAGACGCAGCGCAGTTGAGTCGAGAGAGTCGAGTTCGGACGGCAGGAACAGGGGGGTTGCGTGCTCTATATAGACCGTTAGCACAACTGGGATAACAGTGCCTGACAATAGCAAGAAGGTAACATACCTAGTCAAGTTCACAAATTTAAAGCTCATTCAGCTCATTGACACTGTAATGAGTGACGTGGAGCATAATTCTTGTTGATGCAGAAGGCCCAGTACGGGACAATGACTGGTGCCTCATGTTGAACGACGAGCGTTTCCATCAAGGTGTAGAGTTCCCCTTGGGGGAATTTCATAAATAAGAAGGATTTTTGCTGTTTTTGACTAACCTCTAATGGTTTGGATGTTCTCCACTTGGTCATGATTGATACCGCAATTCTTGACACCAATGCAGGGACGAGTGGGGAAGTGCGTCTTGTTGATGGTGACGACATGCATCGCCAGAAGCTTTACAGTACCGGGTTGAGTTTGGGTAATCTTTGAGAAAGTGCATCTTCCATCTTGTCCAAGTCCGCCTGCTCCTGGGTATTCTGGATGGTCTTCAAGGAGAGCGGAAGTATAGACCGGCTTCCCCGAGACGAAACAACGTCTGGTTAAACGGTATTGTGTGGAGATGCAAGTTCGAGGCTCCTCAGTCTCATAATTAGCTGACGGGGTTGCCAAGTCGCAGACTTGGAACTTGTGAAAAAGAAAGATGCTCAATAGGAAGGGCTTACGCTCTTCTGAAAATCGCCCACCCTTGGCGTCAAGCGCACTATGCCTTATGGATACGCTTGCACGACCATCAGCTCACATAAGATCCCAGAACATCCGGACAAGCCCCTCTGCAGGATTTGCTGGCTTCAACAGTGCCACGGTGAGGAACGTTCATCGTCGTCGATATCACTTCGGCGGTTGTTGCAACCGCCTATACCCAGTTATCGCGCGGACAGTTATTTAGTGATACCCGTAGGCGTGCGCCAACGATTTGTTCGCCGGAGGTACAACTTTCGATATGGGCCTCGGAAGAATCTCCGAAGAGATCTTGCTCGCACGATTGCAAGCGAGCTTCTCTTCAGAGCAGATGATGATGATGATGATGATGATGATGTTGAGCCCACAACGAAGCAAAGTAATCTCTATGAGTCGGAGCATTTCCGGTCAGTTGTCGTCCTCGTTGCCTCCGACGTTATCAGTTGACATGTCGCACAGTCACTTTCTTGACCTATGTCCATAAAATGGGCTGTGTTGGCGAAGCATGTCGGTATGCGTGTCCCCGAGTGTATAGGGCTCCCGCGGGGAGTTCCTGTTGTGCCTGCTCGGAATCTCGAGTCACGTTTGTGAATACATGATGTGGATGAGCAGTCGGTTGCAGTGAAATTCAGCACATTTATGACCAAATCGCAACTCACGAAAGTTCTTCATGAATCAGAGAAACACGATTCACCAGCGTGTGTCTCAGCGGGATTTCCATTGTTGGCTGAGGCTTATATCTGGCGTCATAGACGTTATCAAGGGCCGGAGGGGAGAGTTGTTGGCGTCGGCGTAACGTTATATGTAAAGATGATACATCGGTATGGAGGGAAAGGTCACTTTATGAATGGAGATGCGGAGTTGCATGATCAATGGGATGGGGGCACTATTGTCTGTCTCCTTGAGGATATTACAGAAAGACCCTTATGATTCCAGGATGGGTACGGCCAAATGAACCTCAATCTCTCGCGTTCATCCGAGGGTATTTTGAGCATTGTACATAGAGAGAAAACACAAGTACGCTATCTCACAGAAGTCAAGAGTGGTCAAGAAACCGCGATCAGCGAAAGTGAAATAGAAAGAGAACGAATCCCCAGTATCCACCGGCGCCTAAACAAGGAGAACCCATTAAAAAGGGGGGAAATAAGACCGCGCGGGCCCAAACCAGGCCTGGCTTGAACCAAACAATTGGCAGCAAGGACGGACTGTGAATGCCTGGCTGGGAGACATGAGTACAAATGACATGATAGAAGTTTAGAGATTCCCATGTATGCTGCATGCATGCGGCAAATCGACTCGTTTCAAACGCATTACCTTCCGTTGGCCACCAGCCCACAACCTTATAATGTCTTGATGACGCAACACACCGAGAACTCGACGCAGACTACACCGAGGCAAAGACAATGCGGCAGTAGGGCGTTACTCTGCTAGATTGGCATATGTGAGGAGTTGGCGGATGATGGTAGGGTCCATGTTCGCGAGAAGTAAGGCGCCAAGCAAGCTCTCTTTGCTGGGAAGTATACCGGAGGGGAGACGGAGAGGGGAGGCGTTGTCCACTTGCTTGGACTTTTCGGCGAGTCGGCGTAGGATGGCGAGGCCGCGGTGAATGATTGAGCCATACGCATACGCTTCGGCCTCGGCCCCTCGGTTTCGGCGAAGGTCGATATTCGGAAGACGCTCTGCACAAACCAGGCAGGAAACGCGCAGGAGATGAATAGCGAATCCGTCAACAGAGCCAAGCCAGAGCTTGGCCAAGGCCCCATCTGCAAACGTGGTCAGAACGTCCGCTGCCAGAAGACCTTGCATGAGGAAGACCATGCGAGCATCCACGACTGCCAGAGGCTTCTTGTCCGGAATCGCACAGATAGCAAGACCGAATGCACGGGTGAGAAGCTCGGGCTGCGGAGGCGTAGAACCGTCCCCAGAGAAGATGGAACCAAAGTAAATGCGGTTTGGATCATCTCTTGCCAACAACTTAGCAAGACCGTCCACGGCAGCCGGGGTGTATCGGTGGATAGAAGGATTGAATGTTGTGAACATAATCTGGCCCGGCGTCACTGTTGTAGGACCGGGTAAAGGCGAGAACGCCAGGAGGAAGTGCAAGAGACTTAGTGCCTCCTCTTTACCCGGTATTTGCATGGCGTGGGCCAAGTTGCTCATGAACATAACAGCATCTTTCATAAAGTCCAGCAGATTTTGATCGGTTCGCAAATACTTGTCTCGAGTGCCGATATTCCGGAAGACATTCGCAAAGCACTGGGTAACGGACGGAACGCCCAGCGGATCAAAGTTTGACTCGCTAAACGACAAGTTGCGAAGAATGGTGGTTATGCAGATCAAACGGTCCACAGCACGGTCCAGCTCATAGTCAAGACTCCCGAACTCATGCACATCTGCGAGCGATGTGTGTTCCGACTGGCAGCCTCGGGTGACATCTTCATATGAGCGTATGGATATCACATCGGAGACTTCTGGGATGTGCTCGGACAGGAAGTCGGCCTGATCATCAGCGCAATCCACCAAACTTTCTACCAGTTCCTCACTGTTCTCAAGTGCAATCTGAACGCCTGGCTGGCAGGAAATGGTCGTGAGCGTGTCCAATGCAACCCGAATTTCAGCATGAATGCCTGATTTCAAGCCCATGGTCAGCGCATGAACATCTACGAGACCCAATTCAGCGAAGCTTGGAGCAGTAGGCCTGAGCGATGAAATCTCCTCGCCAAGCTGGTACATTTCATCCACTTGAACGGGTCCATGGAGTCGTTGCTCGGTGATGATCGTGGGTTTGAAGGGATCTTCAATGGGTCGCTTAAGTACTTGGTCCGGCTTGGGTTCCGGGGCTTGCACCGGCTGCTGGACCGGAGTCATAGAAGACTTCCCTTGTTGAGATGGTGAAGGGGCAACGAACTGACCGCCAGCTTCTGAAGAAGGAGCTGGTGGCTGTGACTGTCGCGAAACACTAAGCCTATGACCTGCTTGAGGTGGCTTGCTCTGGCTTCGAACTTGGGTAGGCGTGGCGAACCCATTGACCGGGGTAGCCTGGGCATTGTTGGAGACGGGGGTGCCGTGTTGAGGGGTGTGGGGAACTGGCGGTTGAGGTTGCTCAAAACCCTGGCCTGGCTTGACTTGAGGAGGTTGGAATTGCATCGCCGAGGGATCACTAGGCTGGCGGGCAATCCCAACCGGATGTTGTGCTTGCGGTTGCATTTGCTGCTGCTGCTGCTGTTGCTGTTGCTGTTGCTGTTGCTGCTGCTGTTGTTGTTGTTGTTGTTGTTGTTGTTGCTGCTGCTGCTGCTGCTGCTGCTGCATTTCGGCAAATTGTTTGGACTGAGATTGGAAATATGCCTGCTCATAGGGAGCCAAGTTCCTTTGATGGTATTCCCGAACTTCCTGCGCGGCCATGGGGAACTGGCCTTGAGGAAATTGAAGTTGCTGTGCAACCATCGGCCACAGGTTCATCGTGGTTACTTTCTTCGATCCACCCATCTTCATCACAGTTCCATACAATTGCATGACATTGATGGGACGACCGCTGATAAGGGGATTCGGGTCGAAAGGTAGGTTTCGTGACATCATGAATTTTTGTAGCGTTCGCATAAACATCTCCGGGTTATTAGGCTTACCCATGCTCTGTTGTTGCTGCTGTTGTTGTTGCTGTTGCTGCTGCATCTGGCGAATTGCAGCTATTTGCTGAGGATTCGCCATAGGATTCAAACCGCCAGGCATTTGCGGGCGACCAGGCATTTGAGGGTTCGCGTTCATTTGCTGGCTCTGTTGCATCTGCATCTGACGAAGCCGCTGTTGCTGAGCCGCAATTGCCTGGTGATAACTCTGAGGCACCTGTTGCATCCCATTGAATTGTTGTGCTTGCATCGGGGATTGCTGTGCTGCCGAGGTCATTCCAGGCGCCTGTTGGAATTGCGGATTCATGGATTGGGGAAAGGCCTGCCCGGCCATAAATTGGCCATTCTGTGGTGTGTTCACGCGGCTGCCATCCGACTGCGAGGGTGACATATGAGAACCACCTACATGCGGACCGGCGGGTGAATACGGACTCGGCGAGGCAGTTCCCATGCGCACACTTTGCTGGTCGAAGTCTTGGATGATTGGTGACTGGGTGACATTAGGCGAGGCTCCTTGTTGAAGATGTTGGTAAGGTGTTGGGTGTTGAGGGAATTGGGCTCCATTTGCAGGACCTTGATAGCCAGGGAAAGGCATTTGATGAGGTGTCTGCGATCGCGACGCACCCGTACCGGGGCCGGGACGCGGGGACATAGGCATTCCATCTTCTGGCCGGGGTCGCTTGGATGGTATTACTTGGTTAGGGTTGTGGAAACCCGGGGAGGCATTCCGTGGCACGCCATTGAACATGCGCTGGAACTGATTGGGATCCTGAGGGTTTGGAGAGGCATGAAGAAAGGCGGCGGAAGGGTCGATAGTAGAAGGATTGAAAGCGCCGTTATCCTGGCCAGGAATATTCGAGGCGTCGGCGAGCCAGGCGTTCATGTCGTGTGGTTTTTCCAACCCATCTATGTTCAGGGCGACGTAGGTTAGCAAAGTCCACATCAGCCGGGCGCGTCATCATCGCGAACGAAGCCACATTCAAGGGATTCATCTCCATCATCAACAGAGAATAGAAGGCAGCCCACGCATCAATCCCCAATATTGTAAGAACGCGTCATGAGCGGAGGTGTTAAGGGTCTGCGCGCTCGGTCGCGACACGCTTGTCGGGGGGAGGGTTGGTCTCAGATCGAGGGGGAGGGGATTAAAACCACGGAACAAACAAAAATTACAGGGAAAAGGTCGAATGGTAGAAGTGATAAAATATTATACATACCGACAAGGCTGGATCACTCAAATTCCCCCCATCTTCTGTATTTTTACATGTTATAAAGTTTGCATTTTCTTTTACTATATCTTCTGCATTGCCCATTGCAACTCC
>JAXQJV010000863.1:0-12714 GCA_037042255.1 Penicillium sp. PG106-07D
GCAGCCTGGTTCAGGATCTTCTGGAAGATCGCACGCTGAGCCCCAGAGTGTGGCCGAGTGATCGACTCGGACTCGGCAGAGTGATTGGTGTATGCACCCAGAATCAGACCCAGGATGGGATCCTTATCGGCAATCGCATCGTCTAGACGCTTGATGATGATTGTTCCAATGCCCTCACCACGGCAGTATCCATCGGCGCCATCATCGAACGTCTTGCAATTTCCAGTCCGTGACAGGAAATGGCCCCGATCAAGGCCGGCTGTGAAGTCGGGGTTAGTCAAAACATTCGTACCACCAGCGATAGCGGTATCGATATCCCCTTGCCAGAGCGAGTTACAGGCCAGGTGAATACCGGCAAGACTGGATGAGCACGCAGTATCAACGGCGTAGCTAGGGCCAGAGAACTTGAAGCAGTAGTTGATGCGCCCTGGAATGAATGCACGGTTTCCACCGGGAATGAAGTACGTGTCGATGTTCTGAGCACTGTTTGTCTCCATCCAGTCATTGCTTGTCACGCCATAGAAGACACCAACACGATCGCGTCGGGTAGAAGGGGTAGCGTCTGGAACAAGACCAGCTTGCTCAATTGCTTCATACGCGGTCATGAGGGCCAGTCTTTGAGCAGGATCAATCTGAGGAGCCTCGCGTGGCGAGATGTTGAAAAACCGAGCGTCAAAGGCAGCCGGATCATCCAGCCAGCAGCCAAAGGGCGTGGCGCTCGTGTTCTTTCGGCTTCCACTCAGATCAACGTGTGTGTTGACGTCCCAGTGAAGGGCCGGAGCAGGCTTGTGCACATCGAGGCCCTGGTGGAGAAGATCCCAGAAGGCTTCATTGTCCTTCGCGCCCGGGAAGCGGCCTGACATGGCAATGATGGCCAGCTTCGGCTTGTTGGGAGGTGCAGCGGGGGTTGTGGGTGTCGCCAAAGATGGCATTGGAGATAGTGACGGCAGCAGAAAGTGTAGATCAGTTTGCTTCAGTGCAGTATAGATTAGATTGTGGGCCGCCGTAGTTCCGATAGGAACCATAGTGAATGATTGTGGGCTTGCAGAGCGGAGGGATGTTTGCAGCTCGTCAAGCAACTCATTCCAGCGGATTGGATGCAACAGCATCTGCCCAACGGCCGTCTTCAAAAGCGAGTCGAACGTGCGCACAGTGTTGCCAGCAGTTGACAGGAGCGGGATGACTTCGAGGGTTGAGAATTCGTTGTTGCATTCATTCTCACCAACAATGGTGTTGACATTAAACTCAGAGTAAAGATGAGAAGCATGGTAGGGGCCGTAGATGGGGATTGGTTTGTGTTTGATGTCTTTGCAGATCTCCGAGTCGAAGAGTTGAGTGAGCGAAGCGGGTGGCCCACTAACGGTGATACCACTCGGGGCATATGCACTGATATAAGGCCTGCTGCTTGCTGGCAGTGTCTGGAAATAGGGCATTAGCTTTGATTACACAAGTGGAAGGGGATGGCAGCCTACCGTGCTTTCACAGAATTGATTGACAGCATCCGCACTTGTCGACCCAACAGCAATGGCCGACCAGCTCTCCTTGGGCTCACTTGATGGCGCAACTCTGTGTGCCACGTCCTTGACTTGAACTCCTGTGCGGAAAGCCACCCGGACAGCGTTCACAGCGAGCGGGACAAGGTCGATGATACTGCGACTGCATGATACAGCAGCCGCGGCCAGGGCACCAGTGCACAATCCCAGAGTGCGAGATGTCTGGGCTGAAAAGTCATCTGCTTTGGCCTGTCCAATGAATATTCCAAGCTGGAAAAGACAGGTTACTGCCATATCCAGGGGTACAAGACCACTCCCACTCTGGTTCCAGAGCAGCAGATCATCCACACAGGTGAATCGTGGATATCTTTCCCTGATTGATGGGGGTAGTTTGTAGATTTCGGCACGCACTGCATCGTACGACTTCACAAGAAAGTCTTCAAATACAGGGTTGCCACGATTCTGAAGGAGGTCATTGATGTGAGGTTGAAAGTCATATGTCTGATCTCCGAAGAGATACACCTTCAGATCCGACATTGTGACAGAATAAAGCGCAAAATAGAGAGGGTGTATCTAAACTGGGACGTAAAGACGTGAGCTGCAATAGTGAGATGAATCAACTGCAGTTCTTTCTACTCATATTTGAAGTTTTAGGGCTTCGCGATATTCCGTACTGCTTATCCAAATCTGGAGACATTCGTGGTTCGGTTCCCACCTTCAACGCGGTACACATGGGGAACAGGATCTAGCAGGCCATGTGGTAACAACGTGCCTCCGAACACGTTGTTAGATCGATAAGCGCCGCGTTTGTTACCGATATGCGTATCGGGAGTCCATCGGAAAATTACTAGATCCAATTATCGCTCATCAAATCACGTTCCAGAAGGCCTTATCCTGGGATGTTCCGTCAAGCCGCCCGGCAGGACAGACCCAAAGCTGACACGCCGTGGGGCTGAAGCTCGGTGTCTTTGATATGCTGACCCGTGTCTACTCGAATTGTGTTTGATGTGGTATTTTGTCTGCAAACCCGAGACTATTTTCTAAGTGAGAGCCCGATTCAAATCCCGGTCTCTTAGGCGACAAGGCACTCTCGCCACCCGTCTTTGTTCTTGCGTGAAGGGATATCTCTCGATCCTCCCAGAGGGGTTTTTACCAAGTCATTTGAAGCTATCTGTTCATTGATACTCGTGTAGTGCTACGGTTCTGGTTGACTTGGGCGTTCAAAACACGAGATAATGGACAAGGCTACGCATTAGGAGATGAACTATGGGAATATAATGTGGTTACCGTTTTTGTATTCTCTCTGACAGTTTCTCAAGTAGTAAACTAAGAAATATGAACCTGAATGCCTTGTATCTACTTTGCCGAAGACGCAGCACCCCTGACCCGGTCTAACAGCCCCTCAACATCCTCCGGGAGAACATCGCCCCGCCAAGCAACCATTCCATCAGGACGAACCAGAACAAGCCTCCGCTCGTAAAGCTTGGCAACAGCCGGATCAGTAATCACAACCGTCTCGAATGGAAGACAACGCTCCTTCGCAACCAGCTCCATATTCTCATCCCCTTCCGCCCATTCACCGCAACAGACAAGGACGAAACAGTCACCGAAAAGGTCGATGGTCGACTTACCCTCGTTGAGCCAGTGATGCGGGGCACGATGTCCTGGTCTCGCAGTCTGAATATAAAATTCGGCATCATCCAATGGCGCAGGACTGCCATCTGCGGCGATAAGTGGTGAATCAGCGTAGTTATACCCCAGAGCCAGGCCCAAGGACTGAAACTCTTGACGCATATTCGCCGCCATGTGTTCACCAAGGATGCGTCGCTGCTCATCAGCTTCTGGTCCAGAATCCAGAACCTTGTCCCGGCCATTGCTCTCGGTCCAGATGGAGAAATTGCGAGTGGACCCCGTGCCGTTACGGAGAGCAACTGGGCGTCTTTCAAGGGTGTAAGCATCGGCAAGGCCGGGGCCACCCCATCCTTCCAGAAAGCTCTGCAACACCCAGCTGAGGCCCATCACGTCGCCAATGCCGGTATTCAAGCCGTGTCCACCTGTGGGAGACATGGTATGCGCGGCATCTCCAGCAAGGAAGATTCGCCCTTGGTGATACTTCTCTGCAGTATACTGGCTTCGCCGCCACTGGACGGTCTTTATGATCTCGTACTCGATGTCATCGTTGCCGAGGGCTTTGCGGAGCAGGGAATCCATGTCGAATGTCGACAAATCTCTCTTCTCCTTGCCACCGACCACAGAGAAGCGCCAGAGCGAGCGACCGTCAATGGTCGTGAAATTGCCCCAAGTTCCATCGGGCCCAATGAACATAAAGCGCTCGGCGGGAATCCAGGAGTTATATTTCAGGAGGTCAACACGCACGATGGAGCTGATCGCGTACCCCAGGTCCTTCCCATCGAAGGAGATGCCCAGCGATTTCCGGACGACGCTGCCAGCGCCATCACACGCGACAACATAGCGAGCTCGCACGGTCTCCGAGGAGTTATCGTGGAGATTTTTCAACTCGCAGGTCACGCCGGTGTCGTCCTGGTCACACTGGACCAGCTGAGTGCTATACCGGATATTCGCCATCTCCTGGCGCTGGACGGCGCGCGCAAGGATTGGGTCGAACCAGATCTGTGGGCAGCGTCGAAGTGCTTCTGCAGATTGTTCAGGAACCTCGCGTGTCGCAGCGGAGTCCATCACCAGACGACCGATCAAGTGGCCGTCCATCGCGGTACAAAAGACAGTGTCGCCTGGAAGGTCCTCTGGATAACCGGCATTGACGATATCATCACGGATACCCAGACGACGGGAAAATTCCATTGTGCGCTCATCGATGACGCTTGCCTTTGCGTGTAGGCCGGTGTCTGTGCTGCCGTCGCGCTCAACGATGGTTGAACGAATGCCGCGTCGGCCGAGGTCGAGGGCGAGCGTGAGGCCAACGGGGCCTGCACCCACAATGAGAATGTCAAGCGTCTCGAGGCTACCCATGGCTAATTCAAAGTCGAGAAATAATTGATTTGTTTTCGAAAAGAGTTAATTGGGTGTTACGATTTGTCGTCTGTCTAGATGCAAGCTTTACCAGACAGCGTTCGAGAATAGATCTTGGCTTCAAAATCCCAGACGACGCGAACAGCCGACCACGTACCTCCCTCTTGTAATATTAGAAATGGGAGATCAATTGCATGACCTTTTTGACTTTCCTCGACTTTCCTCAAAGCTGCCATTCGCTCCTCAACTCGTGTTTGAGCTGACCATCGGAGCGACTTTGGCGAGTAAATCCTTTTGAAACCCGAACGTATTCCGGGCGCCCGCACATAACCCCGAAAGCAGAGACTAACCCGTCGCCTCACGCCAACTTGGCAATCCGAACAGCACCTACAACCTTCGCGGTATTGACGGGAGAGATAGAAACGTATAATTAAAATCCATGAAGTACATCCCCCATATGTTTGTAGTCTCTTTCTAGTGTCCCCAATTTGACAAGAAGGCCATCATGAACTTCATCATCCCATTTTACCAGTCTTACCGGATGTTTCTCCTACCTACTATCATCGGTTCTGTGGCGCTTTTAATTCTCTGGCTGCATCGCGATCGCAGACTCGACACCATCCCCGGAACCAAAACAAACTCACTGATCGGCGTGGGCTACAAACTTCCTCCAAAAGCCCCAACTGTCTTCCGCCAATGGGCTCAAGAATACGGCGAACTCTTCAAAGTCCGCATCGGATGGTACAATTGGGTGGTGATAAACAGTCCGGAGGCTATTCGAGAAATCCTCGAAAAGCAGGCTGTCAAAACATCATCCAAGGCTCCCTCGCCCATGGGCCATGACATCGTCACGGCCGGAAAGCGCATGCCAACGATGCCGTACGGACCTCTTTGGCGAGCGCAGCGTTCAGTCGTTCGCCAAGTGACTACCGTACCGATGGTAGCTACTTTTGTACCCAGCCAGGAATTTGAAGCAAAACAATTACTTTTCGATCTCGCGACGGACAATGAGAACCAGCGGAATTTCTACCAGCATATGAGACGATATGCGTTTAGCATCATCATGACCAATACCTTTGGCACCCGAGTGAAGAACTGGGAACACCCCGATGCGCAAAACGCCGTCCGCAGCCAAACTATTCTGCGAAACACTTCCAGACCCGGCGCCTTTGTGGTGGACGAAGTTCCCCCGCTGGCGCTGCTCCCGAAATGGCTGCAGCCGGGAAGAATAGAAGCCCTGCGCGCTGCCGCTGCCGTCCGCGAGATCAAAATGGCGCTCTGGAACCGCATTGTCAAGCAATTTGAAGCAGGCAAAGCCCCTCACTGCTTTGCAAAAAGTATTGTCGCGAGCAAGGAATCTTGGTACGCACAAGGCCTTGACGATGAGGACCTGGCCTGGGTAGCGGGCGGCCTTGTCGAGGCTGGATTCGAGACTTCTGCAGCTATCCTGAACAGCCTGATTCTGAACCTTGCTGCCAATGTGCGGGTCCAGCAAAAGGCGTTTGAGGAGATTGACAGGGTTGTGGGCTCGAACCGCCTGCCAACGTTTGACGATCTGTCCAATATGCCTTACATCCGAGCCTGTGTAAAGGAAAGCCTTCGTATGAATCCCATCCTGGCTCCGGGTATTCGACACTATGCGGACCAGGATGTGGTCTACAAAGAACACGTTATTCCTAAGGGAACCGTTCTTGTCGCCAACACTGCCTTCCTGCATTATGACCCAGCGCGCTTTGAGAAGCCATTTGAGTTCATGCCGGAACGGTACCTTGAGCATGGTCTCTACAGCTCTGAATATGCAGCGATGAGCGACCCGTACAAGCGTGACCACTTCACCTTCAGTACCGGTCGCCGAGTATGTCCAGGGGCGCGGCTGGCAGAGAACTCGCTCAACATCGCGCTTTGCCATATGCTGTGGGCCTTTGACATTAGGCCGCCCATGGTGAACGGCATTGAGGGCAAGATGGATCTGAGCGACAATGCATACCCCGATGGTGTCTTTACCATTCCCAAACCATTTTCAGCCAGATTTGTACCCAGAACTAAAGAGAAGCTTGATATAGTCAAGAAACAATGGGAGATCGCTGCGCAGGAGGGTTACGAGCTGCGCGGCATCACCGTTGATATGGATGGGATGGTACAAGTTTGAAGAGAGGGAAGAGGTCAAGATCAACGGGGGTACGGAAATGGGGTATATGATTTTGATAAACAAAGTTTCTAGACTATTCTCAAATGTTTAACTCTTTCAGCTTCGATTGCATCATATCGAAGATGTTCGAAAATTCCCAATCCAGCCAAGAATTCACACTCTGGAAAACATTATCTACACCAGACGCCACAGTATTTGTGCCATCGGTGTGGGATCGTAGCTGGGTCATCAGGCCTTGCACTCGTTTCATTTCTCCTGACAGCAAGTGGATCTTCATGGCTGTTTGGAGGTGTTGGTCGTCCACGTCGAATGTTCCGATTGCCACTCTTGATTGGGAGACTTTGATTTCGGTGGATTGAGGGGATGCGGCGCGATGAATGTGGAAGGTTGGATCTGTTACTGCAGATGTTATGCTGGCGCCGGCGCCTTGTGGAGACATGTTATGTGAACCCACGGCTGCTTGTCGGTACCACGCGAGAATCTGGGAGATGATCGAGGCGTAGAGCAGTGCAATATGTGGTAACTTTGCACACGGGCAATTAGCGAGAGATAGAAGACCCTCGGTCGCCTGGCGATTAAGTTGCAGGATCAGGTCGAGCGGGATGACTTGGGTGAGAGCTTCGGATGGTACAGTTGATGGCGAGGCGTTCATGTTTAGTTGTTGTGATTGATGGGGGACCAACAGGCTCTCAAGAATTTCATGCAGCTTTGGCAAGCACTCATGATTATTGCCACTATTCCGACTCCCCGGGCCCTGATCTGACTCTGGCCCGCCTGGCCTTGAGGATAGATAGGCTTCAAGCACGGAAAGGCTGACTGGTCTCGGGGGCGACGAGGTAGGATGGAATTGTGTTGAGGTCGAACTAATTGTGGGTAGATCCGTAACAGAATCGTCACTGAAGCCCACGGAAAAGTCTGGGATGAATTGTAAAGCCGATAGATCATCGTCCAATCCATCAAAATTGAGAAAGTTGAGGATTGAATCGCCATGGCTCTCTTCATTGATGGGAGCCCAGTTCTGCTCGAGGAATGACGCGAAGGCGGATTGTTCGAGATCGATTGACAATCCGGCAGTGCTGCTGTTGCTGCTTCCGCCAAAAGTACTGTTGTTGCTGCTGTTGGTCTCGTGTGCCGTGGGCACGGCATGGTTGCTCATTGTCTGCGACAGTCTCGGTCGACGCGGAGGTTTCCCCATCTTTCGCGATATCCCGTAGGTGCAAGGGAGGCCATGTGAGATGCACCGGCCACATTCCGGCTGTCCTCGATCACATTTCACTTTGGACGCACCGCATGAGTCGCAGCTCGATCTCAACCGAGGAGGTCTCGACTTGCGCGTGGTTTCTCCACTCATTGGAACACTTTGTTGCATGTTGAAATTGCCGATCTTCCTTGACGACTCCGGGAGCGGCTGCTTTTATGTGCAGGTACTGGTAGTCTATGCAGCTCGCAGTCGCATGGCCCGGGAAGATGGGACAATTCGCAATATTCTAGCCATTACACCCTGGTCGCCTCGTGTCTACATGCATATCTAGTGTCGCTTTTTCGAGTTTGCGTAGGATGGAACCTGACAAAGCCTTTCCCACCAGTTTGCCCCAGCTTATCCGCCGCTAGTCTCAGCCTAGTCAGACGCCACGTCTTTTGATGCAGGATCGAGCCTATGAAATGTGCATTTAGATCGCCGGGTAGCCTGGTGGATCTGCGGGCCGATAGGGGTCGTTGTCCAGAAACACTTCAAGCGTAATCCCTCTGAAGCCAGTACATGCAAAAATAAAGCTGACTGCTTTTAGGTCAGCCTCGGGAGCCCCTTGCTTTTGCCAGGTGCCCTGAATCAGTCAGCCTGGCCGCTATTTTGCAGATCCTTGTTGCAGATCTTCTTCTCAGGGCAAATGAGGCTGAATTAATGTTACCGATATAGGCATTTGGGCGATTCAAAAACCCAAATGGGTAAATGGGACCGTGTTTGCTTTGTGTTGGAGTCGGGGCTGCCAAATCCGAATCGCGTGTCCAAAATCAGCTAATTACTACGTCGATCATTAGCGCAAAGGGAGCACATAGATTCCGTAGGCGTTGTGTTGTGCCCGATGCGGGGAAAGACAAGACGGAATCTAATCAGTTCGTCTGTTTTATCGTTGGCGCTTTGCGGATAGGAATGGGCATGAATTAGGGTTAGGACGATGGCCTCGGTTGTCGCACCCTCTTAACATCCGCAGTGGCGGTTCGCATGGGTAATCCGCTGATTGTATTTGCCCACCAGATAGGTTTCTGCACGCTAACTCAAAGTTTCCACGGAGAGCATGTTCTGGCTCCAAAGGATTCAAAAGCTTGTCAGCGGAAACGGGCGAGGAGTCGAGGACCTTGCGGCGCTGCGCTACTTGTCGCTCAGAATGCGTGTGGCTATGTAGGCGTTCTTCATGTGGCTCAAATGCACCTTTTTCCTCGGTCGTTGCTCACATAGTCTGGCTGTCATTGTTACGAGTTTTGCATGGATTGAGAACAGCGGAGGGCCTTTAAAAGTCCCCGAATTTTAAATCTCGAACTCTATCGGGTTGTCTCGATCGCGTTTTGTGTCCCGGTCTCCTTTCTCTTTTTGCACGCACGCGCTCTGCTTGTAAACTGCAAACCCCTCGATAACAAGCTTCCCCAGCAGACGTGCCTTTTAGCCGAGATTGCTTGACCGAACTAAACAGGACATGATGCAAGAAAGTGGATTCTATAAACAACTACGCTCTCTCAGACTTTAGATTTCTCGCAACACTAAGCCCCATTATCTTGGTCTCAGGTCCATACTCCATCAAACATGTAAGACGAACATCGACTCAGAAAAAAGAGGGTAGCTACCACTGTGGGGACTCGTGTTAGGTCTTCAATCCACGTAAGCATTCCTCGTTCACACATGTCCTCGGACTGGACGATCTGCACTTTTGCTTTTTGGATCTTCACACCTCCTATTTAAAGTTTGTTCCATGCAACCCTGGTCTCACGGGTCTTCCCTAGCCCTCGGGCGCCTGGGCTTGCATCTAGAAATACTAAGCGATAAGACCACTTCGCCTTATCGTTCTTGTTGTAGCCTGGCCAGCGATGCAGCCAAGACGGCCATCAACCACAAAATCAAATCATAGGCAACGAGAAATGCGTGCATATATGCTGGTTGCGTTGGAACCGGTGATTCAGCTGAAAATTAACGCATCTGGTCTTATTGCATATCGCTAAGGCAGGGCGAACTCTTCGGCCAATCATCGTGTGTCGATTGCCACTGGCATTGCAACTACCGCCAAAAATGCATTGGCTAGGAATCTGAAACTTACACATAATCCGATTATCCACTCACCTTCTCCAGCCTGGGCTTTTCAAGATTTCCCACGAATTATAGCCCCGCTTGAGGAGATGTTAGGGGCTTCTTTCCATGAGAGTCAGTGAGCCCGTTTCTAGACAGATACAAGGCCATATACCTAGAAGGGGCAGCATATGAACAAGCCTATAGCCGTTTCAAGTTAGTAAGCCAAACTGGACGATTCAAATAACTACATGGATGATTTATAACAATCCGATAGCAAAAACTGGCAGCTGACAACCGAACTCCGACGTTTGAATCTGTCAGTGGAAACCCGAAACTTGGATTCTAGACATACGTGAGGCGATACCTGCAGATCACTTTTCTTGAAACAAGCGGAGATAGGCGTACACCTGAGATTTATCGATATGAATTGACATTTGACCGGCCTCGACATCTATTAACAGGTGAACGGTCAGAGTAATCAAAACTTCACAGAAATTTGCGTTCCATTCCTATATAAATACGCACTCGACACCGAGGAACTAGTTCAAGACTCTATAGCTGACATCAAGCTGTTGTGAGCTAGGCCTGGAAATCACAGGCTAGGTGGTTTTTTGGAAGACTCTACATGAGTCATCTAGATGTCCCCTTGATTAGATTTGCTACATTTGGCCAAGCGAAGCATACGAAATTGCGAGATTAGGCTGCAGAAAAGATGCACCTTCCATTTATTGCGTTTCTTCTGTCTTCTATGGTATCTCAGGAACCCCTGTCAATATACCCACTCATAGCACGCCTTGTTATTATGATCACCGGCAACACCAGTTGAAGGTCATCGGCATGCCCGTAGTATCTCTGCATCAACGGAGGTTATCGTTCTGCGATGCGGAGTTGTCACAACTTCTACTTCCTTACAAGCACTAATAAATGCACATCGATTGAACCAAACCCATTGATCACCATGAACTATCCTTTTGTCTAGCCCGTGCCGACTGTCTCTTCGTTCTAACCTTCTTCACCTTTCAATGCCACGGATTCGGTCCCATCATTCTGAACTACCGAGCACGTGAATTTTCCAACTGTCCCATTTGTCTATGTCCGACGGTTTGTCTGGCCTAGAACTTCGTCTCTGCAACTAGTTTCACTCTTTGAACTCAAAGTCCGCTGCCTACCGAAGATGTGATGATCATAATCATGCAGCTGTCAATATACACCGAAAAATGATACTGAGCTACCGAGCTTGGCTCTTCCGGAGAGGCCTCTGCCGAAAGGTCAGCCGAAAGGTTGACTGCTCTTCATTTTGCTCGATTGGGTAACGATTGCCAATATATCCATATAATAAAGGTCGCGATAAATCAATTCTCCGCCTGTTTGGGTTCAACGACCCGTTCTAACATCATGAGTCCATACCGCTGGCCCAAGTAAGCTTGACCGTAGAGTCGCGACAGCGAGTTGAAACCCTTGGAGCGGAGTCTACATTTACGATATTCTGCTTGTGGGAGCGCAGAATTGGAAGGGGCTTGGTTTTTCAATAGACGATTCTAAGGTTGTTTATGTGGTTTTGATAAATTGAATCTTCTCATTTCGAACCGAATGCTATTACTGCTTCTTAAGTACTCCTGGGAGCAAGCGGTCAATAAAAGCGACATGCAGGTATGGAACTGTCAGTATGTCAGCTTTCAGTCTCGTGGTGAACTTCTGTAATTTCAAAAGTTGGGCTGTCTTCTTGTCATGTCTCTCTATCGGGTCAGGACGTCTCTTCTGCACACTTGTATGAAGTAGCATACCATGAGCTGAGTGATGAGCGATATCATTCTGGGTGTCGAAAATTGTATCTCCGGAGCCAACACGTGCCCGCGTGAACATACTCCATCAAGCGAACGAATGGAGACTCACACTTTATGTTCTAAGGGAATCCATGTAGTGATTAGAAGACATTGGTATAAGGTCAGCAAATCTAATGGGGAAACCAATCTTAGGCCTTGCAAAATTTCCAAAGTTGCAAGAAGATAGTCCCTAGACCTGCTGAAATATTCATATTTCAGAGTTTGACTTGAGGGGTTATTTTCTCTCTGAATACATACTCATACAGATTGAAGGGTTTATGGAACAGGAGTTGCTTTCTAAGGTTACCCTAGTCGGTTCCTAGTCAGTACCGCCAGACCCCGAATATTTTCCTTCTATGGAGCTGATAGTAGGTCTCATTTACAGGCCTCCATCCGAGTGGACTACAATCCCGAGGAGGCTACTTAAGCTTTTTTCGTATGGCGCTCACCGTACTGTACTCTCCAGCATTTCCGCAACATCGCGAAACCTTAATATTCGCCATGACAATGGCTTTGCTGGTTCATTCCTGCTCAATGTAGTTCCTCAAATCAGGATCATCCGTAAAATCCCGAGTGTCTTTCAGTGCGAGATAGGTGGATGAGCCAAGCGTTGCCGGAAAATCAACGTAGACAGTGGAGCCCGACAGTAGGCTATCATTGAATTCTAACCTTATCTGAGTTGTTAAGTGATACTGGGGCTGGGGCCGTTGTCCAAAATATATGTTCACCATTTCGTCCGTGTAGCAACAAATGCCAGGGCGGAATATTTTTGTCCATCAATTACAGTGCATGTATAACTCTCCATAATGTATAGCTAGGACACCTATCTGACTATTCCTAACCGTCTGGCTGTAAGGGACTTCCTGCTCCATGTTACTATTTAGTTTCTTGCTACAAACTTTCAAGTACATACGACCATAGGGTGTGGAGAACAGGGCTTCCCGTCCGCTCAGCCGTACTTAAGCCACACGCCGGCCAGTTAGT
>JAXQJV010000864.1:0-12717 GCA_037042255.1 Penicillium sp. PG106-07D
CCGCACAGGACTCTGGGTGCCCGTTTGAGAACGATGATCCGAAGAAGCTTGCCTCGCACAAGTTTGAGAATGAGTTTGGCAGGCTGGTCATTGATGAAGGCCGGAGCCGATATGTGAGCAACCGGCTGTGGGCGAGCATGGGGGACGAGGTATGTTGTGCATCTACCCGGTAACAAGCTGTACAACTTAAGCTGATTCACCTATGTCATTATCAGATTGAAGAACTTCAGGACATTCTCGACCACTCCTCATCTGACGAGGAGGATATTCCCTCGCCGGAATCATCCCATTCCGGATCCCACGACGGCTTCCTATTCGGTTTTTATTCCCTGTCGCATTCGCTTCGCGAGTTCCATCCGAATCTACCCAAAGTGTCGATGTTTTGGGAAGTTTACAAAGAAAATGTCGCGCCCTTGATAACAATTGTGCACAAGGGCACTGCTCGGACTTTGTTGGTCGAGGCCGCGCAGAACCCGGACTCTTTGGATAAGAACAACGAAGCGCTCGTGTTCTCGATTTACTTGTCAGCTATTGTCAGCTTGAAACCTGACGAGTGCATAGCTCGGTTTGGCGAAGAGCGAACCACGTTGGTCAAACGCTATCGTTTTGCCGTCGAGCAAGCTCTGTCAAGAGCAGGTTTGCTTAATACCCAGAGCTTGGTTCTCATTCAAGCGGCAGTCCTCTTCTTGATTTGTGTTCGCCGAGAGGATGACTCCAAGTTTGTGTGGTCCATGAATTCGGTCATTCTCCGGCTTGCTCAGGGCCTGGGATTGCATCGAGATGGTACCAATTTTGCCTTGAAGCCCTTTGAAACGGAGATGCGCCGACGGTTATGGTGGCACATTTGTCTGATGGATGTTCGTTCGTCTGAAGACCACGGGACCGATCCACAGATTAACGAGAGCATGTATGACACGCGACTGCCGTTGAATATCAATGATGATGATATCACGCCAGAAATGACTGAGGCTCCGACCGAACGCGAGGGTGTCACCGATGTCACTTTTTGTCTGATTCGTTGTGAAATTACCAGCGCCTTGCGACGCGCGAATTATACTTGTCCTGGTGCTACCCGCTTACGCTTCGGCGAACCTGGCCCTGGGATCGAACGCTGCGAACGAATGATCCAGATCATCAGCAATCGTGTCGAGGAGCGGTACATCAAGCACTGTGACATGAACATCCCAATTCAGTGGGCGACAGCAACAGTGGGACGTCTCGTTCTTGCAAAGCTGTGGCTGGTGGTTCACCACCCGATGACCCGAAAAGATCGCGTCCTCAATGTGTCTCAGGCTACACGCGAGAGTTTGTTCCTGACTGCGATCGAAGTCCTTGAGTTTGGCCGCTTGTTAGAAACCGACCCCAAAACCGCTAAATGGGGCTGGCTTTTCCGAACCAATATGCAATGGCATGGAATGGCTTTCGTTCTGTCTGAGGTCTGTGTGCGCCCAATCTGTCCGGTCACCGATCGGGCGTGGAAGGCAGTCCAGTCCATCTACACGGAATTTGAACGTCAAGCAACACATAAAAAGGGCATGCTTTGGCGCCCGCTAGCTGCGTTGATGAAACGAGCCGCCTCGACCCGAGCGAAGCAACAGGAAGAACTACTTCTCAAGTTCGGTCCCAACCCTGCGGCCTATCAACCCGACCCAACCGACTTTGCACTGACACACCACCACACCCTCCCTCAAATACACATGCCAAGTAATTCATCACTGTCATCTCAAAATCCACATATCGAAGAAAAGCCCGATCTTAACATTGACTTGAACCAGGGGCCTTGGGAGACCTTGCAGAGCATCTTTCCAAACACCAATTTCCTGGCACCGGTGACTCTGGATAATCTCCCTCTGCAAGAACCTGTTTCGGCAGTCAACGTGCCCACGGGGTTGTCTTTTACTTCACCCGTGAATGATAATGGATTCATGAGTGAAGTAAGCATCCCCGAGACTGCAACGCTTAGCTGGGCGGAATGGGACCAGGTTATGCGTGACTTCCAGATGGATGTCGAGAATGACGGTTCAGACGTGGTGACAAAGGGAACTCATGTGACGGAATGGCTTGCATGATTCCGTCCTGGCGAGTGGTTTGATGCTGGCCTTCTCAACTCCATCCTGGGAATTTGGCGCGACACATATAGATGTGGTCTTTTGGCGCCTTTACGGGCTTCCCCTCCTCTGGCTCAACATATAACGACGTGACGACATGTGATGTAAAACAGATAGGCTTGTCCTTCGGCAAGCTCAGTATTCCCCTCCACTCAAGATGAAATAATAACAAATCTTCTCTCTGGTCACAATTTGCAGCGGGGATCCTCAGCCCCCAATGTTCCATTAGCCACATCTAGATACCCGCCAAGACGACTCTACGGCTGCAAATGACGAAATCAGCCGATGAATGAAATAGATGGAAGTAAAATAGATTAAATGCCACTCTACCTATATACCATCGCCTATCACATTGCTGAGCCACCCCTTGCGATACATTGGCGACGATCGCGTTGTACAGCCACACCATCATCGCCCGCCTAAACAATGACATCATAGCTGCCTTATTGAGATCCATATCAACGTCCTCAAGCCACCGTCTCACAACGTTATCATCACTGCATGTTCCTCATCTAACTTGACATATAACCCGAGTCAATCTTCCTTCAACATCAACCACACATGATAACAACCACCCTACGTCACTCTACAATCAAACCCCTACGAAAACCCCTCCACCAAGATGCCAATCAATACCTCCTCCCAAGACACCGGCGTAACAGGCGCCGCCAAATTCGTCACCTCCACCCTGGGCAACACCGTCGGCGGGGTGACCCGTACCGTTGGTGGCGTTACTGGGGCTGCGACGCGCGGTGTCGGCGATACGATTACCAGTGCCACGGGGAGTGCGGGGAGGCCTGTTGGTGATGCGATTGGGAGTGCGGGGACCGGTGTGGAAGATGGGGCGAAGAGGGTTGCTGGTGGGGTGGAGGATGCTGGGCAGTGGAGATAGAGGTGATGGTTTTAGGTAGTGGATGGGTGGATGGAGTACATATCTTGAAGGTAGTCAGTCTCTAGGCTTGCAGGGCAGAGACTTGTGTGCAAGTTCTGTGATGATGCGCGGGTTTACAGCCATTTCTGGTTACTGATCAGGCGGATTCTTTCAGGTCCAGCGCTGAATCAGGGCTAGATCGGACTGGAGTCCAATTGTCCACAGTTAAGTTTTCTCTATTGAATGAAAGGTCCTTGATATGACTTCCAGAGGTTATCGATCCATTTGCTTGAAGGTGGACAACATATTTCCAGTCTATCAGATAGGGAGTCTCATATACTATGCTCAAACCTCAAAAGTAGTATTTATCTCGCTTAAAAATCATTATCTACCTGGGTACAGCCTCTGGATAATGGTGATATACTAGATTTAGGTAGATTAGGACTGAATGAAAGTTAGGTGATTGACATATCCAAACCACCTGCGAAGATTCTGCTCTCTGAGCGTACACCCGTTGCGATTGCCCAGTCGGAGAACATCACATAGGTAATATTGCGACTAGAACTCTTCTCACTCAATCTCACTCCGCTAATCCCGCTCATTATGAAAAGGAGAGCCCCATACGTCACATTAATCAGGCAAGGAATATCCTCCGTTGAGGAAGATTCCAGTGGATTACAAGACCAGATCAGATCCATGCCAAGCGGTAATCTGTAGTATGTTATTCAAAAGCCTATTTGCCTTGTTACAGGATTCTACCTATTCATATCAGAGGTCATTGTCAAGGAACGGTAATTTCTAGGAATTGGAGTTGAAGTCAACTGGAATATTGGAGGCATAGAGTACATACTTAGCATCTCCACCAATGGCGGCATATCAACCACGTGACCTCGCCGATAACGAAGCTCCCAGCTGGCATCAATTGATCTCCAATTGACCTTCCTTTCTCCACGCCATTGTTGTGTTCAAGAACCTTGAATCGCCTTTGAAAGTGCAGCACTCCTTTGATCTCCCGCTGAACACTATCTACGAACCTTTCTATCGTCCCTCCAACCCAGACACCCACCCATACCAGCAACCATGCCTGCCAAACGACACGCGGCCTCAACTACCTCCGCGCCAGCACCCGTGGCGCCCGCAACCCTCTCTTCGGGCCCAGCAACTCTCAAAACCAACGCCTCTGCGGCTGCCATTGCGCAACATGTCTGGGAACAGTATCTTGCTACGACTCCGCAACGGACATTGCTCCTGGATGCTTTCATGGCTTTCCTAGTTCTCGTTGGCGGACTCCAATTCCTGTACTGTGTGCTGGCAGGAAACTATGTACGTTGATTGCTGATGATCCTTCCCGAAAGAACGCTCGGTTCCGGGGAGTTCTTTGCTTTCTCAATCACTATCCCCTGCTATATATGAACCCCAGCTGACCGTGCTTCGAATCCAGCCGTTCAACGCTTTCCTCAGTGGCTTCAGCGCAGCAGTCGGCCAGTTCGTCCTCACGGCCAGTCTTCGTATGCAGACAAGTGATAGCGGCTCCGGATCATCCGGCACGCCCAGCTCTAAGGGGAAAAATGCCCGTTTCGCAGACGAGGATAATGAGAGGCAGAGTTCGGGTACCTCGCACGAGAGGTGAGTTTACACTCGGCTATCATTTAGATTGTTGTCGCTTGGTACTAATGGCCTTGAATAGAGCGTTCGCGGACTATATCTTTGGAAGCCTGATTCTACACTTCTTCTGCATCAACTTCATCAACTAAGACTTGACGCATCAAGATACCCGCTCTTCGCTTTTGCGGGCGCTGCTCCGTTCGACAAAGGGCAGGACATTTGGTGTCCGATACTCAGCTTGATACTTCATTAAGCGGTTCAATTGCAGGCGTATGCTGCTGTGACTCCGCCTATCCTGAAAATTCACCCAGATCGTACGATCTTGTATAAAATACAAACGAAAACTTATAAAGGCTGAAGGGCATTGCTATGATAAGTTTCCATTGAGGAAGGAAGTAACTTGTAGAACATTTTCCAGACTTCAACGATGGGTATCTTATTCGATCACTCTGGATGCTTATGATGCAAGTCCAGACCTCTAAACTGATTTGTATGGCTTTTGTACAAGAATAATGTATACAAGTGGGCATGGCATGTAGTGCGTGTCGGAGAGTCATTCCATCAAAACTGGCCTGGCCTCCGCCGCCCCATGGGTTTCTTCACCACACTTCCCCCAGAGCCAGTGCTTCCAACACCAGGCCGAGGAGAAGGAGATGACGAGGCACTCAAGCCGCCAATCTGCCTCTTACCACCCTGAACAACGGCAGGCCGACGCACGACCGACCGAGCACCGCCAACCTCGACTTCGGTCTTGCGTCGCGCGGACTCGAATCCTTTCTCGGCCTCTTTAGCCTTCGCGGCAATCGCGCGAGCATCTGCCATCTCTTGTTGGATTTGCATGCTTTTGTTGATTTCTCGCTCTTTGATGCGGCGATCACGCTTAGAGTAGCCCTTTTCTTTCATGGAGTAGAACACACCACCGAGGTCGGCAAGCCACTACGGAAACGCAGTCAGCCAGCTAGTCTTGTGCAACATTACTAAAATGGACCTGGGGAACTTACTTCAGGATCGACGGCCGTCACAACAGACATGTACTCTCTCGCCGTCAATCTCAGCTCGTGGTAAACAACGAACGGGGGCGCATCGCTCAGCCCAGACAGCGCACTTGACCGTTGCAGATACATAGAGACACTGGTGCGAAGGTTGAGATACTCCTTTTCACTACCACTGCCACCTCCTCGTCGCGCGGCTTGGTGGTAGAAGCCAGAGCATATACACTTGCGAATAACATCCCAGTCCGTGCCGCAGCTGATGAGTGGCATCTTTTGCTGGGTCATGATATCTTGGAACTGGTCGCGAACCTCCTTGGCCTGCCTCAAGTTTTTCGCATGAAGGAAGTGGCGGGTACACCAGCGATCGGAGCAACCGTTGGCCTTCCACTGCGTGAAAACATGAAGAAGAGTAAGATGGTCTGACTCGTGGACATAGAACTTCTCATGGGCCGAGTCGGCCTCCTCTTCCCGCTCCCGGGGACGATAGAAGACATGGGGAACCGTGAGCATAGACACGATAGTAAGCATTTCCTCGCTGCAGCCGTAAACTTCCGATGCCATAATGATGAGCTTGGCAAGGGCCGGATCAGCAGGGAAAGGAGTCATGCGCCGGCCTAGTTGAGTAAGTTCACCAAGATTGTCCAAAGCTCCCAGGGCCCAAAGTTCGAAAAGGGACGTAGACATGACTTCTTGAGAAGGCGGATCCATAAAGTCGAATTCGAGAAGATCCTTCACACCAAGAGACTTCAACAGCAACACCGTGTTGGCGAGACTTGTGCGCTGGATTTCTGGAATAGTTTGCAGATACAGCTCATTTTTAAAGGCGGATTCGGTGTATAAGCGATAAGCCTTTCCAGGGCCAGTTCGTCCCGCACGACCAGATCGCTGATTGGCGTTGGCTTGAGATATCGGCGTAATCTGAAGACTGTCCATGCCCATTTTGGGATTGTACGTCTTCAGCTTGGAGTATCCGGGATCCACGACATACATGATTCCATCGATAGTCAGACTGGTCTCAGCAATGTTGGTGGCCACGATGACCTTGCGAGTTCCCTTTTCTGCCTTCTCAAAAACCTTCGCTTGTTGCTCTGCCGGCAATTGACTGTAAATGGGCAATATACTGAGTTTTGGTGGATCATTGAGCAGGTTCAATCGCTCGTCAATAAGTTCACAGGTAGCTTCAATGTCCTCTTGTCCAGTCATGAAAACAAGAATATCACCGGGGCCTTGGGAGACATGGATAGTCAAGACCTGCTTGACCGCACTGTCGACGTAATCTTCACATGGGGACCTGGAAAAATGGACGTCCACGGGGAATGTTCTGCCGGGAATGATGAACTCCGGTGCTCCTCCGAAAAAGCGTGAAAATCGCTCTGAATTCATCGTGGCTGATGTGACAATCAATTTGAGGTCTCTTCGTCGAGCCAGAACCTTTTTGAGCAGACCCATCAAGACATCCGTGTTTAGACCTCTCTCGTGTGCTTCATCCATGATGATACACGAGTATTTATCCAAATCAGCTTGGGCCAAAGACTCTCGAAGAAGGACACCGTCCGTCATGTCTGGAGTAGCACACGTAAGTATAGATGAATTTGGCTCGCCTAGGGGATGAGAATTTCAACTCACATTTGATCACCGTCTTATCGCTGGTGCAATCCTCGAAGCGAATGGCATATCCAACAAGATCACCGAGGTCCACTTCCATCTCTTCACTGACACGCTTCGCAACACTCATGGCTGCCACGCGACGAGGCTGCGTACACCCAATCATGCCGAGCTTCGAATAGCCATCTTCATGAAGAAACTGAGTCAACTGGGTCGTCTTTCCAGAGCCCGTTTCACCCACAACCACAACAACTTGATTATCCCGGATCACTCGCAGGAGATCTTCACGGACAGCAAAGGCAGGAAGATACTCTCTCTGTTCGCGCAGAGTCTTGCTGTTGCTGAACGAGCTTGATCCACCTTCCTTTTTCTTGAGGTGCTGAGCAAACTTGTTTGCTCCACGCTTGTAGACCTCCTCAACTGGGGCAGCCACCGCGCTGTCACCTTCCTCCTCCTCCTTGATCCCCATAAGGTTCCCCAATGTAGTGCCCGCCATCGTTGTTGCATCTTGGGCCTGCTTCTGCCGCTCTCGCTGCTGTCGGCGCTCCCGCACAACTTTACTGCCCTTGCGACTGAAGACGGCCATGTCACTCTGGGGATCGCGAATGGCGGAAATCGGCTCCAGCTGCGTCGTGAAGATCGTTCGGCCATCGAGGAATGGAGGTCGGAGTTCGTGGACACTCAGGTGTACCCGAGTATCCTCTTGGTCTTCGGCAAGGTTGTGCGCATGTTGAACACCGGTTTGTTGTGCAAGGCCCGATTTGACGAGTTGTTCTCGATGCCACAACTGATCTTGGTCATGTTGAAAGTTGCCTGTTCTTTGTCGCTTGGCTGGCGGATATCCGTGGCCTACTACATTTCGATCCATCATCAGTGTTTGGACCCGAGGCGTGGGTCAAGCTGCAAGCTTGCGTCGGTTAGGCGATCCTGTTAGAGAAGCTTGACTCGTTGCGGCGTATCTGCGTCTGATTGGAGTTCGGACAAACAGCGCAAACAAATCGTTATCAGTCACGTGATGAATCGTTCTGGACGCAGATCATGGCTCAAATGTCGTAGAAATTTTAGGATTAAAATACTAGGCGATAGCCATATTTGAACCTTCGAGTCTTTACCATTTGAGAGAAAATCTGCTTACTAACTGTGTAGATTTGTGGGGGAATTCAATTGCGACTGCCGAGTCTGTGGACCATCAAGCACCACTCGCCCCGCATCGTCATCTCGACTTTTGAGCTCTCTGTGTCCCTTTGTCCCTTGCGATCACAACCGTCACAATGTCCAGCCAACAGCAGATAGACCCCAAGAAGCAGCAAGGTAAGTTGAACTTCCAATGGTTTACGGAGAAATTTACGCGAGAACTGACAAATCTTCCACAATAGAGCTGCAGCTCCAGTACACCAACTTCAAGAACACCCTGCAACAACTAGCACAGAAGATCGGTGACATTGAGGGGGAGGCTGAGGAGCACAAGTGAGTCTGAAGTTCTTGCGCCACCTTCACCTTCCTCGAGGGACGGAAAGGATACCATGCGATGGGGCCTGGATCCTGAAGGCGGAAATGGAGGGCGCGCTTAAACAACATAGATGCTAATGCAACTTGAACTGGCATAGACTCGTGATCGAGACCTTGGACCCCCTTCCGCAAGACCGCAAATGCTTCCGCATGGTCAACGGCGTTTTGGTTGAGCGTACAGTCAAGGAGGTTCTGCCAACGCTTAAGACGAACTCAGATGGCCTAAAGCAGGTGTTGGAGGATATGCTAAAGCAGTACAAGTCGAAGCAAACGGAGCTGGATAACTGGAAGGTGAGTTTAGGTCGAACCTATGAGCGTGTCCACATGCCCTAAGGTGCTCCTTCGGCACTAGGGCATTCAATTCCAATTGCGTGATACTGACCGTGCGTGCTCAATATCTACAGAAGAAGAACAACATTCAGGTTGTGCAGCCTTGAAGGAAACCCGTTTCGGATTTACGTGTTGATACCCAGCCTGGTCCGAGTGTATGAGAGGAGATTTTTGGCGTTTTTGGGAATGACATCAAAACTAGAGAGTCTAGCATGTTTCATGTCTGGTCGTAAGGGAACCATGAACAGTAACTCAGCTATGGCCGAAAAACATGCCAGGTTCGACGCACTGCTTGTGTAGCTTGGGCATTTGAATATCTTAATTATAGATGCTTCACCTCTCTCTTCCTCTGTCTCGCACACAGGCTATCTTTGTAAGTGTCCCGTAAATTGTGGTTATTGCCCGATAGGCCCAGCATAATATCATTCTGAGTTTCCCAAGTCGATATCGTGGCAATCCTGGCTAACACAATTTAATACATGAAAATGGGGCATGCCAGATCATCAATTGAGATCGTTGCTTTTCCCAGTTGCATATTAGTTCCTGCATGCCTTGGTGCCTGACTCCAGTGCCAACCATTTGTCAGGCTTCAGCTTATCCAACAGCAAAAAGTCCAACCTGGGCTACCCTGTAGGGCCTTTTATTCGACTAGTATTCCAAATTCACCTAGTTTGTGCAGTTCAAGTTGGTTATAATTCAAGAGGAGGGATGTGGTAATTATAATACTGATTGTTACTGAGTACTGGAGGGGTTTCATGATTCATTGAGCCAATTCATGGGTCATAAATGTATTTCGTAATTTTGGCCTGAATTGTATGCCTTATGGCCTGAGGCGGCCATAATCGGATGCGACTGACGACGGCTTGCGACCTCCCCCTCTTCGACTCTTTGACGCTGTCATTGTCAACTTCATCCTTGTCGATTGCCGGAAACCGTAATCCAGTTTCATTGACTTCAATTTCCTCACAGGGGCCTGTTGTGGTCTTTGATACAGAGACCTCTCCCTGCTGATATCTACTTGGGTAAGTAGCCAACCGCTGTGCTCGTTCGGGGGCAGTTCTGGTTCGCCAATTCGCCCTTGGGATGACTGGGGACCCTCATCTCCCACCACGCCAGGAGCGCCCTGACCCTTGTACAGGCGAATCGGGATTATCAGAGGGATTTACCCAATTACATCACAATACCTTGGATTCGTTATCCCAAAGGTTAGTTCTGTCCTTCCATGGCTTTCAACCCCGGCCCTGTACAACATGAGCCTGGTTGGGCTCAGGGCCTTTGACCCACCTGCGACGGTTCCCGCGTTGTATCCCGCGTCATCCTCTCCTCCAGCTCCGCGCTCACGAGTTCTGCCCGTCCCTTTCCCTCCCAACGTGTCAAGCGCGCATAATTGGCATTCGCACTGCAGCTACCAGTGCAACGCGATCGCGCTTCAACATCTAGAATCCTCGCAGACCCTTACTTGATCTAATTCCGTTTCGTCCACGCTAATCGGGTGTTATTGCGCGCGTCGCAAGTACAGACAGCTTTCGCGCATTATTGCCAAATCCCCCGCTCGGCTGACATCCCCCTTCTTGAGGCTACTGTGAAGCGGTCTGTACCCAGCCAATACAGTCTCCTTTTCATCCGATCCGGCTTGGGCTGCCTTGGAGTCTGCGGTCGCGCCATCGTTTAACCGAACTGACGTGGTCGTTGCCAGCAGAGCGAACAACAAACTTTGACGCCTAAAGGATCCGCGCGCCTCTTATACTACTCATAATCATGTCGGAATCACAGTCGCATTCCCCTAAGGAGCACGAAGAGCCTGGGGCGCAATCCGGCGAAGAGCAAGAGCAAATGGACAAAGACCAGCAAGATGCTCAGGCACAGGGTCAGGGCGAATTCGAGGTGAAGGAGCAAGATCGGTGGCTTCCGATTGCGAATGGTTAGTTGCGTCTCCTTGCAGGCTTTCGTTGCTTTTGATTTGCGCGTACCTTACTGCTGGTGACCAGCCATTGTTGTTCACTCTCTTCCCCCCACCTTAATCCACCCTAACCTGCTGTGCACGATCATCATGTTCTCTTCCAACTCGTCCTTCGTGGGGATTGAGCCAAAATGACTCGATGTGAAGATGTTCAGAGATCTCTCCTCTTTTTATCATCTTAAGCCTCTCTTCCATTGCCCCCCAATGGCGACGCGACACAAACATCGTCGGTAACTACGCGTCATGTGCTAACTCGAGAGTAACAAAGTTGCTCGAATCATGAAGCTTGCCCTGCCTGAAAATGCCAAAATCGCCAAAGAAGCCAAAGAATGCATGCAAGAGTGCGTGAGCGAGTTTATCTCGTTCATTACTAGCGAAGGTTCGAGTTGAACGCCTTTCTACTACGTAGCCTAGCAGTTAACTGACGACATCGAATCAGCATCTGAGAAGTGCCAGCAGGAGAAGCGCAAGACGGTCAACGGCGAAGATATCCTGTTCGCTATGACCTCTCTTGGCTTTGAGAACTATGCCGAAGCTTTGAAAATTTACCTTTCCAAATACCGTGAGGTAAGTGCAGCCTGATATGTCACATCATTTCTGTCATGCTGATCGCTTCCAAGACCCAATCTGCCCGAGGCGAGAACCAGGGCCGCCCTACTAGCAGTGGATATGGTGCCGGAGGTCCAGTCGGTGGAACTGGTCAAGGCCGACCCGCCGGATTCCCAGAGGGTGCCGAAGGCGCGAACAGTATCCTGAACCCGAGCTTGGATCCGGCGGACCAAGACCCAGCTGCATACGGTTATCCGGCTATGGTAGGCCAGCCGCACAACGGCGCTGGCGGAGAGTCTTACTAGCAGCATCGAGTATGCTGCTTTGAACGTGAGACGTGAGATCGTGGGAATGCGTCTATCACCGAGTCGATCGGTGATTCCAATTCTTTCGCCGCGGTATTTGAGCAAGCCTGACGTTAGTTTGGGTTTGAAGGATGGACGGTGAGGCGTGCAGGCGTCTGGTTTCATTTCATCTGATGTCATATGGGCTCCCTCCTTTCATCTCATCTTTTTTGATCTTCTGGCCGACCACGCTTTGGCTTGTTCGAGATCAGTGGAGGGACCAGAATACGTTCCACATACGACAGAAGTGGCCTTGTTCCAGTCAACTACTTTATTCCTTTAGTGCTTTCGCAGCAAGCAGAATTCTTCCAGTTCTGGGCTACTCGCCGTCCGCTATTTTTCTTTGGAGTTAATCTGGAAAACTGGGTGGAACAATTGAATCAAGGAGACTCGTGTATCTATTAACCGTTATCCTTTCTCAACAATTTCCTGGTCTGCGGTAGATGGAAGACAGCTCGCGGGAATGATAAGCTCTATCAACGCCACCATGATCGGCCCCCAACCGGCCGGACTCGAGAGGCTATCCCAGTCCTTTAGGGGACTCTACTCAGACTTTGCTAGATTTAACAGTTACTGGAAAATTCTTTCCGATCATCTCCCACGCTTTCCGACTGTTATCTTGCGTGTTCTCGAGTCCTTTTCCACGTCTCCCACCAATTTCAGTTACATAATCTGCGCCCTTCTCCGCACCACGTGAGACTCCACCGGACCCGATCCCGCAGCCCTCAACTTCCCGAACTTTTTCGCTTCGCAGTCGCATTGATTGTCTTTTTACCCTCGGCAATCGCTTGTGTTCCTCATGATGTCCTGAGGATTCTGGCATTTCGTTATCTGAAACATGGCC